>JBBPMY010000077.1:0-36014 GCA_038090615.1 Phylloporus gajari | reverse complement strand
CTAATCTTGATCATATACATGGTCATTGTTATGCTTGTACCAAGTAGATCCAAGTCATAGTCTCAAGAACAGCAAGTTCAGGTTTTGAGTGAAGCAAGGAGTCAAATCAGACAAACTGAAGAGACAAGGTTCACAAATCAAGTATGATTGAGGAGATCTAGCTTAAGGAAATACAGGTATGCTACTGATTGCCTTATATACTCTTGTGATAGGATAGAAAAAGCAGAAGAAGAACACCTTGGGTAACCATCAGTATAGGAAAGCACAGTCTACAGTAAGAACAGAAATCCACAGTATCATATGATGGGGATGAAACATGATGATGGAGAATAAGGCAATGATGAGGAATGAGTCAGAGTATCTATGTCATCATAAAGAGAAAAGCTGTCCTTAGGTGAGAACATACATCCAATAGAGGAGAAAAAATAGCATGATGAGTACAAGTGGAAGAAAAAAAAGTATAGCCTGCCTACAGATCAGAGCAAGTTGTAACATTACCTCTGGTCTATCCCAAATACAGCCAGGTCTTTGACCATTGACTTGGTTGTTAAGGTGGTCTAGTCAGTCCCACATCAGCAAAACACCCAATTTCACACAGAGCTACAGACCTCTACAGACCCTCACAGAGTTGGGGGCCTGTACAGACCATGGTAAATTGGTAGTGTTAGTAGAGAGAAAGGTTAATTCACTATATTGGACAATATTTGACTGTATTTAGCTAACACACCAAAGTCATGGTAATCTCACTAGACATGAGCAGGTTGCATGTGATACACTATGAGGATTGTCAGATGGTGGTAATTCACAAACTGTTGGGTCTGCCAAGTGTTGAGGAATGAACATGAGAACTATAAACCAGTAGAAGTGGGCCACCAAGTGGCAACACAAGTCCTGCAATAACCAGTTGCTGAACTGCATTTGAAATACCTTGTATAGAATTAGATAATTGTATAAACACTAAGGCTAAGGGTAGTAAAGAATTGCAACTCTAGTAAGTACACTATCTGCTTGCATAATGTAGTAGCTATAATCTGCTCTCTCTTTCTCTTTCTCTCTCAGCATTTCATGGAATCACTTGTATGTGTGTGTAATGTTGTCTGTTGAGGTCATGTTGTGCAGCACTGGTATAGTTGCCTGATTTGGAAAGTTGTGGCTCAGCTATTTGCTGGTTGTCTGCTGATTTGTACTGTCATTTTTGATGTTTGTACCATTTGCACAGTAGGTAGGTGTGTCTGGTAAATTTCCCAGTCTTCATGGTTCATATCTGACACCTATGAGTTGCTGAGGTTAGATATGACACAGCCATTTGCATTGGTAAGTTGGTCCATGCAATCTGGGGTGTCTGACTCTTGTAGGTTGTGATTGTGGTGTCTGAGGTTGTCACAGTTGCCTGAAATATTTGATGGGCAACCTGAGATGAACTGTGGGTGACTCAGGTATATGTGCTGTATTATACTCATAGTATCCATGCTGATCCATATGGTCTTCAGCTAGCAGTCATGTTTTAAGTCTCCCTGTTATGGGTCCCCTACCTAGAGGTAGATCTGCTAGATCCCATACATGTCTATCTTTCATAGACTTGATTACCTCATTACAGGCATCCAACCAAGATTGTTGTTGATCTTCAGGCAACTTGAATATATTTTTATAGTGTATTGGTATATTAAACACTAGTGCTACTGTATGAATAAGTTCTTTTATAAAGTGAGCACTCATGTTCTGTGCATCTTCCTTGTCAGGTCCATATAAATCTTCTTTCTCATCTAGTGTCTTTATTTTGACTGCTATCTTTTTACTAAAGATATTATCTTGAAGAACTCTTGGTTTAGGAGGTCAGTTAGATCTCCTGAGTCCTTCATAAATTGCTGGTGCTTTTGATTGAATGGGTGCATGTGAAGGTAGGTTTCCTCTGTTTTGTCTTTGAGGTGAGAGTACTGGATTCTGACAACGTGGTGGTCTTGGTGGTGTACTTAATAATGGTTGCTTCTTTCTTTGATCTTCAGGATCTTCAGGAGGTCCTTTCTGTTGTTGTTCAGGATTGATATCTGGATTGGGTAGCAGATCTGTTGAAATAACATCAAATTCTAGTGGACCATGATCTTTATGGGCATCCTCTTGATCTGGTTTATTTTGATCTTGATCCTCCAGTTCATTGTTATGATTTAAGATGAGTACAAGATCTGGTTTGTTTGACTTCTCAGAACATTTAGAAAATGAAAATTCATTAAATGTAGTACTACTGACAATGACCACTTTTTGTTCTTTACCCTTTGGTTCCTGATGGATAAACAATGAAGGTCACCTCTTTAGCTTTAGGGGATATTTTATCTTTGCAATCTTTCTTATGGATGAAAACATATGCTCTATATCCAAAGATTCTGAACCTAGAGACATCTAGTTTTATCATACTCTTATCCCAGATGGATATGAGTATTTCCCATTTAATCCTTTGCATGGGTTGTCTATTATAGATATGAACAGCAGTTTCTATTGCATCTTGCCAAAATGATTTGGGAAGATATGTTTAATGAAGCATCGTATCTGAGAATACTCTGTCAATCTGGATTCCCTCCAAAAGTTCCTTCATGAAGAAATGGCCACTATTCAGAAGTGATACCAAGGACCTGCAGATGCCAAAAGAACTCTGGCATTGGACATTCAAGTAGAAGATCAAGTTTTTGTAAAAGCAAAGTACTTCTGCTCCACTCACCTCTCCAAAAAGCTCTCTGAAAAGAACCTTGGTCCATACTCAGTCATCACAAAGCCAGTCTATACATACAGTCTTCCATGGATCACAATTAGAACCTGTAGTCCCCAATGTTATCCCTAACCATACACAAATTTTGCCCTCTCTAATCAAAGTCAACAGTGAACCAGAATACAAGATCTCTGAGATCCTTGACTTCAAGATAGACCATTGCTAATGCAACTGCAAACTCCTGTATCTAGTCCAATAGTTCAGGTATGAAGGGACTGATGAAGAAATGTCCTGGTTACTAGCTACTGAGTTAGGACATGCCTCTGAGCTAGTCCAGGACTTCCATCTCCAATATCTGGAGAAACCAGGGCCTACCTCTGTTCAGGAACAACCCTGATTCTCATTACACATTTATACCTTATGAACAGAACCCCACTTACATACCACTTTACTAGATAAAAACTACTGTTTAAACATTTTAGCACTTGTCTCCCCACCCATAACAATTGCTCCCACAATACTACTGACAAGACAAGTGCTATGAGCTTCACTCTTACCACTACCCAACATACTATACTTCTGGTAGTTACATTCATATTCATTTCTCTCAGCCCCTGGCTTGCTGCTAGGTCTATAGTTGCTGGTTACTAGCCATGAACAGAGCAGTGGACCACATAGAGGTGGTTGTAGCTGTGGCAGTACTAAACCCTACCACAGCTGAAGAAGCCAATTCTATTTAAGTCTCTATCAATCTCTGCCTACTCTAGTCACTACTCCACACCAACTCTGAACAAACAAAATGATTATATTCAAAACTATATACTGGAGGCAATAGACTACCCATGGCCCCATCTCCACATCACCCCCATCTGCATCCTCTTCACCCTCTGACTCTTTGCTCCTCTCCTTCTCCCCCTCTTCATCATCAACCCTTTTCTCCTTCTCTGAGAACTCCTCTTGTTCCATCTCCTTCTCTGTTTCCTTCTCTGCTGTGGGCTCACACCCCACTCCTACATCCACTCACTTCTTCATCTTTCTATACTTTACCTCTACCCTCCACTAGAGCAACTTCAGCTCCTTCTACTTAAGAGAGAGCTCCTCATGTCAAAGCTCCATCTCCTCATTTCTCATCTGAACTCTGTCCCTTCAAATTGTCATTTCATTGCTCTTGAGCATTAGCAGCTCTTGAAGGAGGTTGTTCTGAAGCCAGAGTCAGCAGTCCAGACAGTTGAAACCATCTCCAATAGCTGTGATGGAGGCATTGGCCTTCTCAAAGCCTGCTGTCTCACTGACTTTGTTGCTTTCCATCTCCCTCACCCTCCTCTAGGACTTACTTGGACCCATGGCCTTTGATAGAATCACCTCTGTTTATGCCTTCTTCCTTTTGTGCTCAGACTTCTCCTCACCAAGTCACTCACATTTCTGCTTACCCTGATGCCAAGCAATACAGGACTTGGACTTCCTGATCCAAAGCTTGTACTCAAGACTGAGGTTTGTACACCATTTGCACTCCAAGCATTCAAGGGCCCTCTTCTTGCCCTGAGCCACTGATTGCCATCAACAAACTTCCTCCACCTAGCTCTGGTCAGTTCAAGCCCACAACAAATGGTGTAGCCACATACCTTTTGTCTAGTGGCCTCCTCTGTCACCCTCCACTCCTCCACCAACTCTCCACTCCTTGGTCTCACAAGCCTTCCTCTTTGTCTCCTCATGAGCCTTCCTTTCCTCCTCCTCATGGGCCTTCTGCTTGGCCTCCTTTTCTCTTTAACATGATGGTGGCATTCATTGCACTTAGTTTTGGTGAGTTGCTTGCTATTATCCTTATCCTCAGCAAGCTGCTCCTTGGACTAGGTAGTGGGATTGGTGATGTTATAGTCAAGGGCAAACATGGTAGGAAATCAAGATAAAGAAGCAATAATAGCATCTGATGGGTTTTTATAACTTGAGAGTATGGACCAGCAGGATTTGAACTCTGATCTTTTGTTCTTGCTTGGTCCTCCACTTAGGCCTTCAGGGGTTCAGGCCTAATGGGGGGATACTGTCATATCTCAGATATTCACTAAGTTCAACTCCTAACTCTATTCTGCTTTTCTTATGAACTCTGATGTGTTCTCCTAGAGAACATGATCTGGAGATATTAGACCTGCATGTTATAGTATAGATTTCTTGTCATTCCTATTTACTTGTTTGTAGCATTCTGACTCAGCAAGGGTATGCAGTATCTGGTTTTCTCTGTGACCAGGGCATAGCCCTGGAGTTCAACTCCTCTGATCTCCTTACTCATCTTCTTACCAATACCTAGGAAATTGTAACATTCTCCTTAGTAATCTCTGCATAGGACTTTATATATAAACTGTAACTCTAAGCCCTGTACAGTTCTGTCCAAATATTAAATTAGTCTCTACTCCTAACTCTCATACAATTACTTAGTACTCTCATCTGAATACCTCCAACCTTCAACCAAAATATAGGACTGGACTTTGACAAGAGCACACCACATAAGGTGAAGCCAACATCCTATCCATCCATAACTCTGAAGTTTCAGAGTTCTCCTTAGGAGTTAACCCAGACTTAACAGAACTCAACTGTAGAGTTTGAAATATCTCTACTATAGGTATGATCACTGAATCTATCTGATTAGGAGTATGAACTACAATATACTATCTTGTTCAACAGATAAGGACTACACTCATGTCAACCCTCACAATTCTGCCTGGTTTTTACCTAGGAGCTGTTATGCTTGGTCCAGGTAGGACAAAGTGTAGCCTCAGAAAAACCTATATGAGGTTCAAAAGTTTGAAGGGCTGGGCAAAGGATCATTGACCAGAGTCACTAGGCAATTGATCATTGACTGGGGCTTTAAAAGTAACCAGATAACAATAGTTGACTGGGTCAAGGGTAACCAAAAGATTTGAGTAGGCAATTGGATCTGAGTACCATTCACAAGATGGTGAACTTGGTTCTCAGGGACAAAGGTTTCAAAGGATGATCTACCCATTCAGAGCATGGGTGGAGGCTCAAAGAATTCAAGGGACAATGGAAAGAAGATTAATGGATTGCTAGTCTAGAGGTATGGGTAGTAACTCTGAGGAGAACTAGTTTAAGGAAAGGGAAAAGAAAAAAGGCTTATATACCTAAGATATAGAAGCCAATGGAATATGAAAGAACTATCATACACAGGATTGATTAGCTGAATGACTAAAGAGAATGTGACCAAATCATATAGAATGTTCAAGAGGATGAGAGAAAGAACTACAATTAGGAATAAATGATGAGTCATTGGGCCAATGACTAGGAAGAGATAAGTAATTGTAGAAAAAGAAATAGTGTCCAGAATATACATGACTAAGTGACAAGAAGGAAATCATAACAGAAGTAGCTTGCATCATCTCTCTGAGCCACATCCTTAGCAGCTCCTGTACTCTGCTCCAGTTCCTTGTTCAATGAAGAACAACCCCACTCTAACATACTCACCATACTATCTGGTGATCTATTGGTTAGTATCCATATATTCACTTCTAAAGCCTCTAATTCCCATTAGTCAGTCAACTCCAAAGGCTTTCTCTAACTAGACAACTGCATCTATGTCCTCAATGTAGATGACCTTCATCTTTGAGTCCTCTAATATAAACACAACCATGCACTCTCAGGATATTTCAGACAAAACTGGACATTAGAGCTGGTTCAATAAGAGTACACTTGGCTAGGGGTCCAAACCTTCATGAAGGAATATGTCTTCTCCTTCACATCCTGTGCTAGAGCAAAAGTCCCTAGACATAAGCTATATGGGCTCTTTAAACAACTCCTCATCTCTAAGAAGCCATGGAACTCCATCTCCATGGACTTCACTGAACAGCTCTCTATCCTCTGGATATACCTCCTTCCTAGTTATAGTAGATCAACTTTTCAAGCAATATGTATTCATCCCAACACATAATACTATCACCTCTCTAAAGTTAGCAAAACTCTTCCTACTCTACATCTTCTTCAAGCATGGAGTTCCCTCCTACATCACCTTCAACCAAGGATCCAAGTTCATATTGTACTTCTTTAGGTCCCTTGGTAAAGCCCTCAACATCTGACTCCACTTCACCTCCAGTTATCACCCAGAGGAAGACAGTCAAACTGAGCAAATGAATCAAATATTGAAACAGTACTTGCACATCTATTGCAATTACCAGCAAGATAACTGGTATGAACTCCTGCCCCTTATGAAGTATGCCTCCAACAATGCTCTGAATGCTACTACAGGAGTATCCCTGTTCTTCGTCAACAAGGGTTATCACCCCAATATCTCTGTCCACCCTGAAAAGGACATCACATCTGAGTAAGCTTGAGAACACTCCATTGACCTAGATTCCCTCCATGAATTCCTTTGTGAAGAAATGACTGTTGCCCAGAAATGCTACCAAGGTCCTACAGATGCCAGGAGAACTTTGAAACTGGACATCCAAATAGAAGACCAAGTCTTTGTGAAAACAAAGTACTTCTACTCCACTTGACCTTCCAAAAAGCTCTTCAAAAAGAACCTTGGTCTGTATACAGTCATCACAAAGTCAGGAACCCACTCCTATACACTCTGACTATCTGATACCATGAAGTCCATACATCCAGTCTTTCATGTACCCCAATTAGAACCAGCAATCCCCAATGTTATCCTTAGCCACATGTTAACCCTGCCCCCTCCAATTGAAGTTGATGGTGAACCAGAGTATAAGATCTCTGAGATCCTTGACTTCAAGATAGACTGACAAAGAAACATCCTCGTTACTAGCTACTGAGCTAGGCTATGCATCCAAGCTAGTCTAGGGCTTTCATCTCCAATATCCAGAGAAACCTGGACCTAGCCCTGTTCAGGAACAACCCTGACTAAAACTCACCATTACCTACACTATGAAATCAATGTCAGATATAAACATTAAGATTAGATGTTTAAAATTGTTTCCTCCCTGCCTTCAATCACTATGAACTTCACTCTCACCACTTTGCTTAGTCTACTCATCATCTGATGGTGGATCTGTCTCTCTTGTCTGTTGGCCAGGACAAGAGCAAATTACCCTTTACCAGCAGTTGTAGCAGTATTTGACACTACTGCAGTTAAAGCTGCTTTATCAGTTTAACCACCACACTAACCCCAAACAGAAAATGACCTTACATTCAAAAGCTATCTATCTGAGGTGAAGAGGCTACCTATACACCTATCTCCACATCACTATTGATGTCCTCCTTACTCCCTAACCCATTACCCTCCTTCTCTCTATTCTCTGGCTCCACAACACTCTTGTCTGCTCTGACTGACTTGTCCTTCATGTCTCTTACCCTGTCAAATTTCTTCTTCCACTTCTAGTCTGTCCTCATCTGGAAGAACTCCACCTCCCTCTACTTGAGATCAATCTCCTTGAGAGCAACCAGCTTCTAGACTGTGGAAGTCAGTATATAAAGGCATCTATCTATCAAGGAGAACCCATCTCTGAGCATCTCCATAACAGAGTCATCCTTGAAGCTGAGGTCCTCCTTCTCCTCCTTGTTCTCTGTCTTCTTGTATGCCTTACTAGGCCCTGCAACCTTCAATACCTCCTCCATATACAGTCTCTTCCCCTTCTTCTCAGGCTTCTCCTTTCTGGACTGTTTGCATTTCTACTTGTTCTACTGGCAAGTGGTGCAAGACTTGGACTTACCAACTCCAAACTTGCATTCAAAGTTGTTCTCCATGCACCACTTACCTCCAACAGCTTGATAGCCCTCTTCTTGCCTTGAATGATGGACTGTTGGTGGTAAACTTGTTTCACCTGTTGCCAGTCAGCTTGACTCACAACAGATTATGTTGTAACATACCTTTTTCTTTGCAGTCTCCTCTGCTTCTTTCTGCTCCTCCACCACTCTCTGCACCTCAGTTTACTAGATGGGTCTGGCCCTGCAGTGGCATCTCTTTGGTAGTGGTAGGGGTCTCTGGCGATGGCCAGTAGCCTGGTTGTAGGTGTAGGTCACATGTTGTAGTTAGAGCATGCTATCCACCACTATACTTAGGAGTCTGCCTGAGACAGCCCATCCTCCTGCCTGCTCCATCTAGTGACAAGAGGTTTGTACTCCTTTGTCTAGTTACTATGCTTGCTGTTTTCCACCTTGAGTCTTGATCTGCTTTTTTTCTTTGTACTGCTTTTCAACAACATCACTCAGTGAACAATACACCCTACCACTCCTACCATTCATCTACCATGGACAAGAATCCATCTATCACTGACCTTTTTTATAGTGATGAGGATGACCCAATCACATGATTCACAGGAGTCTAGCATATACTTCCACTCACTTAGATGGAGGCTCAAAAAATCGTTCACTTTGAAAACCACCTCCACCCTGGTGGATTTGCTAAAGAGTGGTTTCAGGACCTGAACCCAGCCCATCAAGTGTCACTTGCAACTATTTGTACAGCCTTCAATGTGCACTAGCCCCCACCTGAACATTCTTGATTCTCACATATAGAGCAAATTGACCAGCTCAAGGAACTTTTATTAATAGAAGACAGTATTGGAAAGTGGACTAAATCAAAGGATAGACATAGCAGACTATGGATAAAATCTGTGGGCAACTGAGGTGGTAAAGATAGCAATTGTCATGGGAAATACTGCTGGGTTTCTGATCAATTTTATTGAGCATATTCCCAATCTACTCAAAGACCATATGTAGTGCAGCTATGATACATGGGAGGAGTTCACACATGATGTGCAAAGTATTGCCCTGCACAAGATTCAGCAAGGTAAAAAGGAAATAGAAATGGAGAAGACATGGGATATAGAATTTGCTTGTGCAAGAGCACAATATAGTGTTGTTACTACATCTGTACTCCAAGTCAACACAATTACCCCACTCCCCCAGCTTTCACATCACATAACACTGGCACCCTTTAAGATGATCTCCAATTGAACAGATGAAGTGGACAGCCACAATGTCCAGGACTTCTCATCACACCTAAAACTGGATTTTTCAAGTCTACACACATTGTCATACAATCCATGGGTAAACCTCAGCTCTTGCTATTATCAATCCCAAAAGGCTGGTTTTAGAAGGTCCTTTCCTTTCACAAATATGAAAAATATACAATCACCTCAGACCTCACCATTTACTCACTATCATCACCATCAGTCCTCTCAATATCAAATCTTTTTAAATCATATACCTCATGTCTTGCATGTTTCCACTCCTGTTTCTCCATCCACACCAGTCTTCTTTTGTTCTAATTGCCAACTTCCATTTTCTTATGATATATGTCCCTTTCATGCCACTTTACATCATTCTCACCCATCTCATTGGTGAACCCAAAGGTTCATATAGCTTAAAGGTGGGGTAAATGGTCCAGTCCATCCAATTAGGTCCAGTCCTGGCATCTATCCCCTCCACACTGCTTCACATTGTTTTTATCCCTCATTGGTGAACCTAGAGGTTTGCATGGTTTAGGGGGGCAGATGTACTGGTTGGGTCTGGCCCTACAGTGGCATCTCTTCAGTAGTAGCAGGGGTCTCTGGCAATGGCCAATAGCCTGGTCATAGGCATAGGTCACATGTTGTAGATAGAGCATGCTGTCCACTACCATACTTAGGAGTCCACTTGGGACAGCCCATCCTCCTGTCTGCTCCATCAGCATTGCAAGCCTTTCTCTCCACCTCCTTATGGGCCTTTTTCTCTGTCTTCTCATGAGCCCTCCATTTGACCTTCTTCCTTTCCTTAATATGACAGTGGCATTTGCTATACTTAGTTTTAGGAAGTTGCTCACTGTCATCCTTATCCTCAGTAAGTTGCTCCTCAGACCAAGTGGCAGGGTTGGTAATGTCATAGACAGGGGTGGATATGATAGGAATTTAAAACAGAGAAGTAAAGGCAGTGCTCAACAGATTGTTATACTCTGACAGTATAAACTAGTAGAATTTGAACTCTGCCCATTGTTCCTCATTTGGTCCTCCATTTAGGCCTTCAGAGGTTCAGGCCTAAAGGAGGGATACAGTCACATTCCAGTTTTTCACTAAGTCCAACTCCTAACTCCATTCTACCTTTCTTATGATCTCCAATGCTAGAGAACATGACCTGAAGTTACTGGACTTCCCTATCATAGTATAGATTCCTTTCTTGTCATCTTTGATTACTTGTTTGTAGCATTCTGACTCAGCAAGAATGCATAGTATCCAGTTTTCTCTATGACTAAGACATAGTCTTGGAGTTTAACTCCTCTGATCTCCTTACTTATCTTCTTACCAATACCTAGGAAATCATAACATTCTCCTTGATAATCTTCAGATAGAACTTCATATATAAACTGTAACTCCAAACCCTATACTCTTCAGTTCAAATATTAAATTAGTCTCTACTCCTTCCTTTTACTTGAGTAGTTAGTACTCTCTTCTGATTACCTCTGACCTTCAACCCAAATACAGGACAGGACTTTGACAAGAGCACACCACATAAGATGAAGCCAACATCCTATCCATCCACAAACTCTGAAATTTCAGAGTTCCACTCAGCAGTTGACCCAGACTTAACAGGAATCATCCATGATGGAGAACTTAGAGGGAGATGAGGACTTCTCTCCAAGAAACAAAAGGCAAATGAGGATGAGAGCCAGCAGTCACACACTTCATCATTTGAGGCTGAGAATGTGCCTGAAGTCAAATTCAGCATGGCTGCAATGCATACTATAGCCTAGGTGATGTATACATCTCAACTAAAAGAAAACATGTTATCAGTGCTTGCTGGCCTTTTTTTCTCTTTTCAAAACAGACCACTGTCAACATTGTCAAAGCACCTGCTACAAAGCTTTTATAGCCTCCTAAGAAATCAAGTTGATTGTTTTATCTTCATCATATGATTCCAGCAAGGATAGCAACATTTAGTGTTTGGAAGTCTAGTCACATAACCTTCCCATAACTGTAACCTAACTGAACTGTAACTGATCATAACTGACAATCAGTTATGGTTAAAATTATGGCTGATCTGGAAAAATGTTTAGTTATGACCTTATTTGGAAGTTCCCATAACCAGTTAGGTCACAGTTATGCAGTTTCAGGTCAAAAAACCAAACCTAATCAGACTTTTAAACACTAGCAACATTTATGTGTCAAATGATCTTCAGCTAAACCTTAACATCCCATCTGACTTCTTCAAGCACAATATATGAAAGTGAAAGGTCATTTGTACTCTGTACCTCTGAGTCAGTGCTTAGGAGAACATCTAGACTATTTCCAAGTCCCAGATTGTTGATGTTCTGAAGGAAATACTCCATATTACATACACTTTTACCCTTCAACTAGTTGAGCAAGTGATAACTCAATCCAAGTTAACAATGGTGGTATGTGTGTCACTTCCGTTCCTGACATATATGGTGTTATTTGTTTTACAGGCTTATCAGAGACTGTGTGATCACTGTTATAGTATAGGATCCACTGCCCTTATGATGTTCTCTCACTTATTCAACAAACCTGGTGACTTCAAGCAGCAAACACATATTCACTACTTATTAGAGAAGCCTAGATATATTTTCAAGGGCCTGAACCACAATATCAAGGCCAATGCCTTCAAGTCCTACTTTATGGTCCAATTACTTTTGACAGTGTACTTACCAGCAATACATAGCTGGCTCATGGTCCCTGTCTTGCATTCCATGGAGTTGTATTATTGTTATGCTTGTACTGGGTAGGTCCAAGTCATAGCCTCAAGAACAATGAGTTTGGGTTTCAAGTGAAGCAAGGGGTCAAATTAGACAAACTGAAGAGACAAGGTCCACAAATCAAGTATGATTGAGAAGATCTAGCTTAAGGAAATACAGGTACACTACTGATGGCCTTATATACCCTTGTGGTAGGATAGGAAAAGTGGAAGAAGAACACCTTAGATAACCATCAGTACAGGAAAGCACAGTCTGCAGTAAGAATAGGAATCTGCAGTATCATATGATGGAGATGAAATACAATGATAGAGGATAAGGCAATGATGGGGAATGAGTCAGAGTATCTATGTCATCATAAAGAGAAAAGCTGTCCTTAGATGAGAACATACATTCAATAGAAGAAAAAGAATAGCACAATGAGTATGAGTGGAAGAAAACAAAGTATAGCCTGCCCACAGATCAGAATGAGTTGTAACAGTCATCGTGCTTACTATTCATATATTCTATTATTCATGATGACTGTCACTGTATGACTCATATGTCATACAATATAACTAATGAATGATTCAAAATGACTCATTCATATCATGTGACTTAATATGCTGACTGATACTCTACTGCTCATGTTATGCTATTAGTTGATATATATAACAGATAAGCTCCTTTATTGCTCTTGGCTATTGATAAGAGCTTATAATGCTATTGGCTACTATTGTTCCATCTTTATGGAATTACTATACACAAGTACAAATAGCCTGTACTGTATAAAGGAGAAGCTCCTCATAGTTGCTCCTCTAAGCAGTCCTAGTACCCTTTCTTGTACTAGAGATAATAAGCTTGTAATATCATTCCCTCTATTCCTGCTTCATATCCAGTACTATGGGGTCTGTCCCTTGTACTGAGATTATCCTAGACTACTGAGGTCACTCCCTCCAATAGTTACTATCACCCTTTGACTATCTGTTATCTATTCAAGACACCACTAGAGCTGCATCTGGTGTTTCTCTAGTGAGTATTCCCACTAGAGATGTGTGACAACCTTCTCTGCATATGAACATATCATGAGTCTATGTTCTACCTTGATGCTAACCATCAGAGTTGTACTTCAATACTAGAGCCTCTGTTATCACAACTCCATATTTCTGCCGAGCATAAGGCCACCAAGGTGGAAATTCAATTCAAAAGCAATCTGGATGATGGCTGAAAGTATATGCAACCTCTCTTCACTCAAATCCCTTAGTCATCACCATGTTCCTTGTCAGTTCCTACCAAGACTAAAGTCACTAAGTGTATTGTTGTGTCTGACAGTAAGCCTGATGATGATATTGATTTTGAGCCTCTCACACAGGCACCACCAGTGTTGCAGCACCACATTGCTTCAACTGTGATCAAGTACAAAGTGGCTGAGGCTGATCTTGTCTTTGGAAGCAAGAGTGAGAGCAAGCCTGAGGATGAAAACATGGATATGCAAATGATTGATATGACCATGGTGTCAAAGATCATGAAACCAGTGACTAGGACTCAGGGCTTGTGTATAACTAGCTTGGTGAGATTTATTGATCACAACACAAAGACTTAAGGTACTAACTATGCTATTAAATGTCTGTTGGTATTGTCACCCATAAAGCCCAGATGTCTACAACATAAACTAAGAAGGCAAGAGTTAAGATAGAAGGTAATGAGCCAGTTGAGCTCAGACAATCCAATTCTCATTTACTGATATCCTCACAGCTGATGCAGATAACTCAGTTGCTGATGGTGGCAAGAAATGAAAGGTTTACAATATGAAAGACTTGCTAGTACCAAGCAACCAATGGTGGTCCTGTAATATTATTGATACACTGATGCTCTGGTGCAGAACTCAGCCAAACATTTAGACTATCCCCAACTAGGACTTCATGGACACATTGCAAGCCATATTTAACACCATCTATCCCAACATCAATCATCAAGTCAGCCTCTATGGAGCTGTTCACACAGTGGTAAACTATTGATTTAACTAATGTTCTGACACATCTAGTGATAGCTTTAAAGGCCCAACAGTGTATCTCTGAGTGGTAGAGCAGCATCTGATCAGCTGTGCTTACATTGATAATCAGCTATTTTGTTGATCCGCCAGAGCATAAGATTGACAGGGAGGCTGAAGATTTGCTCAAAGACTTCCACTTCTTGTACAAAGATCTGTCAACCAAGAAGCCATTGAAACTGTTGGTACCTGAAGACAGTTTCAAGTTGCCATTTCTCTTCAAGCTTCTCACCACAACTCACCTTAGTGACATATGTGGGTATGTTCCTGTTAAAGGCTGGCTATTGAAGGAATGGATAAAGGGCCAAGGGAGTGCTGGCATGATTGCCATTGCCTGCATGACAGTTGGTATTTTTACTCACCATTCTCATGTACTGACTGTAATGTTGAGAAGGTGATCCAGGAAATGCTCAAGTCAAGTGATGGCAAGATGAATATTATAATGCTGAAGATGCTCAACAAGGCCATAGGTCATGAATCATCAACACCATATCAATTTTCAGCCTTCTGGTGGAACCAAGGGACAATGTCATATATATGCACATTGGACAAGAAAGGCCCCACAATTTTACACTATGTATTTTCAAAAGCTCATACTCAAAGGAATGAAAAGATGGGGAACATAGATGTTGATGAGGAAGACTTGAGTGCTAAGGATGTTGATCCACAAGCTTGTCTTTGTATATTTTTATGCTAGTTCTACTTTGAATGCTAACTGTTCACTCATACAATTTACTTTTCCTTCATGATTTGGTTCTTGTCACCACATGTCTGCATTTTTTCCTCATTATTTCATCTGTTACTTTATCTGCTTGGCTAATCCTAATTCAAGCACTAACTCTTTGCTCACAGGACTTGGAATTCCTCTATTTTGGTTCTTTGCACTGTCTGTATTGCATTTTTTTTGCTCTGTTGTTTTGTCCAGTGATCCTATGTGTTACAACTCGCCTCGATCTGTGGGCGGGCTACCCTTCATTTTCTTCCAATCGTACTCATCGTGTTGTTCTTTTTCCTCTACTGGATGTATATTCTCACCTAACGGACAGCATTTCCATTCTCGATGACCTAGATACTCTGACTCATCCTTCATCATCGCATCTATCCTCCATAGCCTTAGTGTTTCATCTTCATCTTGATACTGCAGAATCATCGCTTACTGCGGATTCCTGATCTTACTGCGGACTGTGCTTTGCTGTACTGATGGTTACCCAAGGAGTTCTCCTTCCGCTTTTCTTATCCTACCTCAAGGGTATATAAACCATCAGTAGCGTACTTGTATTCCCTAAGCTAGATCTCCTCAATCATACCTGATTTGTGGACCTCGTCACCTCAGTCTGTCTGACTTGACTTCTTGCTTCACTCGAACTATTGAACTCGCTGTTCTTTGAGGCTACGACTTGGACCTACCCGGTACAAGTGTAACACTATGGTTGCATTTCCCTATTCCCTCATCTTTTTTGCACCTTGGACATCTTTTCATCACATGCTTATTTTGTCCCATCTTATTTACCCTTTTTTAGATTGTTGTTCTCATGCTAGGTCTATCATTAACTCACTTATTCCTGTTTTCCTAATTTGTTTTTTTTGTACTTAAAATGTCCTTTTTTACTTATCAATGCTTTAATCAATGCTGTTTTGGCAATAGTAGAAGTGAAATAGGTCTAACAAATGCAAATTAAGTGTGAAATAAGAAATGGGATTGTATTGTATGAACTTATTTTAAGTGATTCTTGATTCAACAAAATAAGTCAAGTAAGTTGATGCAAGATCAAGAATGTATGCTACAAGCTTGAATAAGTGACATGCTAATTTGCTGATGACTCAGACCACTTCCACTTGCATTTGTAGTCCTATATAGATAATACAGCATATTATAACAGATATAAGGTAATCTAGTATCACTGATAATAAATTGGCTAACTTCACATTATTTAATGATCTCTATATCAAGGTTGTAGAAACATTGTTTGAGTCAGCAGTGTACACAAGGTCAAATACAATCATGCAACCCTTGAGCTCAAAAAGACACCCACTGGTGATGGCTCAGCAGATATGTGATCAGAAAATAATATCATTGATATATCATATATGTGAAAAAGCCAAGACTGACTACAATGAAGATATTTACATCTATTAAAGAGATATGAAGACAATGAAAAGCATGGGGCATTCAAGAGCAAGGAGAGGACAACATTGAGTAGTATATCAAGCCAAAAAAAGCTGCAGGACAAGTCTATTAGAGTGACACTCAACAGCAGAGCTGTCAAGGACAGAAGATGTCATTGACTTGGGAGGAGCAGCAAAAGCTCTACATGCATACTAAGACATTAAAGAAGATATGTTGATCATGCAGGTTATATTTTCTTTTCTATATTAGCCAGACTGACTATTCTTGGATACATATAATCCTCTAATATGAAATAGAATTGCCTGTGATTAATAATGAAGTGCTGATAGAAGTCAAATATATCTGTTACTAATGAAACAGGAGCTTGTTCCACTGGACAGTTGAAACAACTTCTAATTAATAGAAGTAGTTTGTTACAAGTGATCTGAACTTGTATGTATTCTGTCTACTGTTTTGTGTACAAAAGTATTGTATATATATGTTGAATTCAGTCTGAGATAACTGAGTTTGATCTATGAATTGTTGTAGGATGATCTATCTATCTATTGTTCTCCTAATGTAGACTTCATTGTTCTAGTATTAGAACAATAGGTATGTCAACAGAACAATGGATGTCATTTCCTATTGTTCAGAATGACAATAGGAATATTTAGGATCATAGGATCAGTTAGAATTGAATAGGATCAAAGTGTCATGTCAAATGTCAATCATTAATGATCAACATGTGTCACATCATTCCATATAAAGTATATTAGGAATGATGACTAGTATCATTAATCATTGATACTACTGTATTCATTAACCTAGTGTTATTAGGATAGTTTGTTAATAGCATGATGGACAACATTAGGATTCTTATCCTAATGACCATTAGCATGACAGACAAATGATTAGTACTTATTACTAATGTTTGTTACACTTGGTCCAGATAGAGCAAAGCATAGCCTTAGAAAGTCTATATGAGGGTTGAAGATTCAAAGGTTCAAGGGAACTAAACAGTGGTAAAGTGTTTAGAGTCACTAGGCAATGATTGTGTGACTAGGACTGTCAAGATATCCTAGCAACAACAGCCAAATAGGTTAAAGATAACCAGAAGATAATAAGTTAACTGGGTCAAGGGTAACCAAACAACTAGTATCCAGGGACAAGGGTTTCAAGAGACAAGACAAGCTACCCATTCAGAGCATGGATAGAGGCTTACAAGGAATCAAGGGACAATAAGAGAAAAAGTTAAATGGATTGCTAGTCTGGAGGTACAGATGGTAACTCTGAGGAGAACTAGCTTAAAGAAAAGGAAGAAAGATCAGAAGGGGAGGTTTATATATTTAAGATATAGAAACTGGCAGAATATGAAAGAACTATTAGTACACAGGATCAGTTGGCAAGATGACTAAATGGAATGTGATAGAATTGTATGGAATGTCCAAGAAGATGATGGAAGAACTACAATTAGGAGGTGATGATGAGTCATCAGGCCAATGACAAAGAAGAGGTGAATAATCATAGGAAAAGAAAAAGCATCCAGAATATGCATGACTAAGCAAGGAGAAAGAAATCATAACAATGTTAATACACTAGTAATTTCAACAGTTACAACTCAAAACATGTTATCCTGATAGGATAGTCTTGAAACCAGTTGTAACAATATTATACTTTTTCCCCTTTCTTTTACCAAGTGAACCTATCTAAGGTTTGTAGACCTTTGAAAGGTCCTCAAGGTGTTTGAATGCAGGGACTAGACTGTAGCCAGACAAGTTGTAAGTACTAGTCCATCAATGGAGCCATAGCCATGTTGTGCAGTAAGTGCTGGCCATCAACCTTACACACTTCTAAATGCTATGACATCATGAGAACAACCCAAGGGTCTGGAACCTAAGGTACATACATGAAAATGTTCTATTTCCACAGACTTTTTTTCTTTTTCATTTCTGCCTTTTTTCTTCCACTTGATGGAAGCATGGACCCTTTAACCACAGGCTTACACCAATTTGACACAGCCTGATGGTGGACATTACTTACTCACCTGATACATGAGAGGAGGGTTATGCCATAGCCTCCTAGGGTACAGGGTTTGGATGTATATGATACATATCAGTAGATCTGATACAAACATGTACATACAAGGGCAGTAGTATATAAACCCCCAGAGGCCAACTGACATCTCCAGTCTGGTTCTCTTGGGTAGTTCCCCTAGAGTCAGATTTCCTAAGTCAACACTTTCTAGTGCAACCTAGTGATGAGTCCCTAGTGGACTTTAGAGTTGTTTCACTAGTAGTTAATGTACCAGCAATACAGAGATATGAAACATCAGGAAATCAGTGGGGAGCTGATATACCCATATGGATGTTACAAATAAATATAAAGTTAATATAATATGTCAACTGCATGACCAGGGAGTATCAACAATTACTAGGTGGACAACAGAAAGGTAGGGATGTGAATGGAAAATAGCAGAAATATGTACTAATAAGATTGTTATCTCAGTGCTTGTGTACTTGATGGATGCTTAGAAGTACTTGTCAGTCATTTGACATAATTTTTTCAGCATTGTTATGAGTTAACATTTTGATGGTCAATCTACTAGAACAACAGAAACCAATGTAAAGTTGGTACTGTAAGGTAGCTACAAGATAAAGGAATATCAGGAATTGTGATGGAAATGACAGAAAGCCAGCAATATGAACAGAAAATAGAAGAAGCAAAATCCAACAGAAGGTCATGGCATCATGGATCTGATGCAGCAACAGCAACAGCTCCTGTTTGATAAACACACCAAGCACCTTGTCAATGGTGAATATACAGTACAAGTGAAGCAAATCCTTTGGATGTGTGTATGGTGTGCTATAGATATGGGCTACAAAAGTAGTTTATGATGGACTATATTAGCAGTCAAGAGCACTTCATTTGATTGTGAGAAGAGAGAAACAGTGTCTTCTCTGCAGGTTACTCAAGAAAGTACAATGTAGAGATGGCTATATGTGAACAGGTTTACTCACAGGTCAAACATGGAGCATGCAAGGGTTAAGCTTAGGGAGACAACAAACTGTGAGAGCGAATGAATGAGACAATGATTGATCGTAGTTGATTACATTGAAACATGATTCCATTGGTTAGCAGAAGCATTTGCTGAATGAGATAGCATGGGCAACATGCTGTAAAGCATGCAGGCTGACTGTGAAATCCAGAAGGCAGGTGGTGTGGGTGTGTGAGTGCAAAAGTACACCAGTGGACAGGTGATGCTGGCTGTGGTCACATGGGTGGATGCACTAGCAGTGATTGCAGCACAAAGCAGGATGCTCATAGCCATATTCTTTGTGTCTTGCATTTGACACATGAAGGGGACAAAGTGTGGTTAGGGAACGAATGAGACAATGATCAATTGCTATCAACCATGTCACAACTCCCCTGGTTGTTGTGGCCATGTGCTGTTCATTCTGTGACATGAGTGACATGGTGTAAGGCAGGTGCTGGTCATGGAAGATGCAACATGGATTGTGTGTGTTGACGTTGGTGGGCACATGAGGTGTGTGCAAGGCATGCCATTGAAGTTCACATGCCACCCATGCAGGACTGGTGGAGTGCAAATTGTTACCATCATTGTCCATACCTCACACTGTGATGGTGCTTGGTGCAGATGTGTTGTGCAGCCAGAATGCATGCATCTGCAAAGGGACCACAAGAAAGCACTGAACGGACATCACTCCAATCATGTGGGTGGACGCTCTGGTAGCAGCCACAAGACTTGAGCATGAGTTCATAGGAATACTCCACATTAGAGAGCCCCTCATCCAACTAGATGGACAAGGGTTAGGAGACTGTAGCAGCCAAAGTGCTTTTATAGTTAATTTGACAGCAATACAGTGAGGTTCTTGAAAGATAAGAAATGGGAATACAGCACCTGATAAGTAGACTATCAGTCACCATGTCATATACTATGGCATGGTCAACTTACCTCGAATGATCGTAGTAGCACATAATATGTATTGTTGTAGAAAAAGACATGCTTCCACAAAGTGGGTCTCAATGGTGGAGCCTTTCATCTGTGCAGTCAACTTACATCACTTCAGCCGGTGTTGGTGATACAGCTCAAGACAGTGCAGGTGACACTCTGACCCAAGCATGTGCTTTCTGGTTAGTTAACCTGGCTTGTTTGCTCTTCAACAACCTCTCTCAAATTACCACCTCAGGTGCCACCTGCCTTCCAGCCCTGGCTCCCTCCAGTACATGATGAGCTCCTGCCCACCACACTCACTGTTTCAACATGATCAGCAATGCTGCTAGCATCATCTGCACCCTCTCCAATAATCACTTCTTGTACAATGAAAGCACAATTAAATGCCTCATGGTCAAGGACAAAAAAGAGTGGAATGAAACTCCTCAAGAACACCTCAACTTGCTTGTCCATTTGCTCATCCCACATAGGGAGACACATGTGATGTAACAGCTTTCTTGTCCATTGCCTTGAAATTGATGGCTTGATGATCAAGCAACTTGCGGTAGCTCCAAACATCAACCTCACATCAAATCTTACTCCACTCCCTCTCAGCATGCTTCCACTCTCCCTCTTTGTCTTTGAGTCACATGAGGGTGACTGGAATCACAACCAATGGAGCATCCTGCATTGCCTGGAGGATGCTCAAACCTGCTTCTCATCCATATATATTTTATAAATGATGAGCTGGTAAGTACTCTTGTCAGAGCAACCCAAGTAGGGCTTGAGTGTGAACACATTATGCTCTTCAGGGTTAAGTTGGGCCATCTCATTGATTCACTCAAGCATTCCTATCATGCACATGATTACTTCAATCTAAGAGTCATTGTATTGCTCTTCTTCAGAATGATGGAGAGCTTCTTCATGGGTATTCTTTTTGTGAGCAATAAAGTCCTCAATCAATGGGATGAGAGATCCATTCATCATTCAAAACTGACTTGCACATTTTGTCACAACCCAAACAAGTTACTTGAGCTTCCTAAGTATGTCAAGAACAATGATCAACAACACCCCATCTACCACAAAAGAGGATATGCACAGTGAGCACCATGTGTCTGTAACTACTCAGTGTGAGTCAGTATTGATGTGTCTTAATCTCAGGCATGTTGGATGCACTCTACTCTGTGTGCTGGACCATGATTGTTGCAGTTGTTGCTCCTCCAAAATTATCTCTCATACTCTCTCCTGTCATCCCAGCCAAGAATCCCTGTAAATTGACAAATGAGGTCACTGTCCCCAACAAAGATCTGTGCTTCACAGATGAGGTAAGCAGTATTGATCAAGTCACGAGTGAAGAGATTGACAAGGCACAAGAGTTCATTGGATGTGTCACAATTATTAATTGCACATTTGACATGATCAAGTTCATCTAATTGAAATTAACAATGAGAATGGATGAGGAGCAAACTGCTGCTGCTGCAGTTGTATATGACAAATTGATGGATAGCTTGGAGGCAGGGTTTGTTCCACTCCATTGACTACCATTGCCCACCAAGTTTGCCTGTTTGGATTTCATTCAGTGCTCTAAGAAAAGTAAGAATGAAAGGTGATGTACATGTTGAGTAGGTGCAGTCTTGGATGCAATCTCCCTATCATATTCATGATCATTAACTTTATGCTTCCACTTTTGGGGAATGGTGGCTGCTTCTGTGGCTATGGGGTCTCATGTGCCTAGCTCTTGTAGGGGCGTTAAAGACTATCCTTTGCATCATCAAAGAGCACTTAGCATTTCTTAGAAATATGTATTTAAAAGTCAGAGTGTAAGTGGGAATCATCTTCAAATGATTGAATGATCTCTGCAGACACCTCTCTTTAGATAAGGCAGATGCACTAATCAGTGACCTACGAGTAACATGCATATGCACAAAATAGACTTACTTCATCAAAAATACCAGCCATGTCACAATGCCTCCCTAGTATCTTTAGGAAGTGACAATATATGGCTTTGTCATTGCTGCTTGATTTTCTGCACATGCTCTATCACACATCCAATAGGTACGATGCTGAAACCTATACAATACGTGTTCAGATCAGATGGAAGGGCATTTGATGGACCAGCAGCTAGACCATTGACACAAGGCAAGGAGGCTTGTCAGTTCCTCAGGGCAGTTGGTTTGTGGTTGAGTGAAGGGTCATTCCAAAAGGCATGGTAACAGTGTGATGGCAAACTGTTGTGTATCTGTAGAACATTCAATGTGATAACTGAGGGGGAGAAACTTGTCAAACTCTTAGATAAGCACTGGGTGGTCATTGAAGGGATGGGGGGCACATTTGAAGATACTAACCTTTGTCAATGCCCTTGCAGGTGTACACAAATTGGTGTGTTGAAGGTGGTTTGACAAGATGACTGTTATTACTGTGGGGTTGGGATGTGGTAAGAGTGATGCAACAACAATGTCGCAACAAGAGAAAAACATGACAGAACAGTAAGAGCAGATGTGACATAAAATGTCACACTGATGATGATAGTGCAATGCTGACATCACTTCAGTGCGTCTTCATAATCAATGTTACCTATGCATGTAGGCACTCATTCTGTGTGAATATGCATGATCTCACTGTGTTCATCAGCTGTATTTACAACAAAGTACATGATCAAACAAAACACAATTGAAGCTCAAGACATCAGCACCCACTCTCTCAAATTCTTGAACAAGGTGCCTGTTTGCAAACTTGAGGCACTCAAACCTTTGGAAAACATACTAGATTCCTGTTCCAGGGAGATAATTTCCTGCACACTAGGGAGATAATGGGTGGATTGTTGTCCAGGCTGATGAACTCTTGGCCTTTTATTCCTGTCAAACAATGTATAAGTATGAATTGAATTGTAGACAGGTCATCTACATCCTATCAGTATGAAGTTGAGATAATGTCTGAATAAACAAGTTTCTATTGGCCTTCAGAGGGTGATTAAATGCATTTTCCATTGATTCCATGATGTCACTTTCAAGAGCAACATAGTCTGACAAGTGGTGGATTGTTTGACACCTTGAGCCGGAATCATCCTGAGGTTTCAGCTGGTACACCCAGCAAAGGGCACATGTCAGCTAAGAAAATGTCATCAGTTTATTTCTCAATCATTAGATTTGAGAGACTTACTGCTACTACTGAAACAGACAAGAATAGGAGAGGGGTTGACTCCCATGAAATCAGTTCATGTCAGTGAACAGTTGGGGAGAGGCTGTTTGAATACCAGAAGTCCAAGTGAAAGGCCAAGAATATAGGGTTGGAAAAGAACTTGAATTTTCCCTTTCAATTTCATAAATGGCATGGTATGTTGATGGCTGATGAGCATTCACAGTGGACTGATCAATTGTATGCAGGTAATATCTCCTGTACTCTTTGGTATCCAGGATGCGCTCACAGTAGTTGTGTGTTACACTTGTACTGGGTAGGTCCAAGGCATAGCCTCAAAGGATCAGCAAGTTTGAGTTTCAAGAGAAGTAAGAGGTCTGATCAGACAAACTGAAGAGATGAGGTCTACAAATCAAATATGATTGAGGAGATCTAGCTTAAGGAGTACAAGTAAGCTACTGATGGTTTATATACCCTTGTGGTAGGATGAGAAGAGCAGAAAGGGAACACCTTGGGTAACCATCAGTACAGGAAAGCACAGTCCACAGTCAGAACAGGAATCTGCAGTCAGAACAGGAATCCACAGTAAGTGATGATTCCACAGTATCAAAGATGAAGATGAAATGAGGCTATGGAGGATAGATGCAATGATGAGGGATGAGTCAGAGTATCTATGTCATTGAGAAGAGAAAAGGTTGTCCTTATGTGAGAATATACATCCAATAGAGGAAAAAGAATAGCACAATAAGTACGAGCCCACAGATCAAGGCAAGTTGTAACATTATGTATTGCAATAGATCTTTGGTCAGGTGGAAGCTGACAATAAGGGTCGATGACCCTAGTGAGCTTGTACTTTTCTGCATATTCCTCCACAACCTTGCATAGCTTACTCCTGAATGTCTGCACTTGACTGACAAGCTATAGAACATATGCATGGTTCAGATGGAGTGATGTGGTCAAAGGCAGTTGACTTACCAACTTTCCTAAGCTTGGACTCCATGTCATTCCTGGAATGACCTGATCATATTAAAATATGGGTAGGAATTGCAAAATGACTCACTATGATCAGTTATTGTGTGTGCTTGATCAAGATATTTATCAGGTGTTGTATTGTCCCACTTCCCACTTGTGACAGTGTTGAGGATGAAGAGGTCCACTGCTACATCCACATGTATCTTGTCTGCCTCACTGAGGTTGGATTTGTGAATCTTGTCTTGCTGATCTGTATACCTTTGGTCACTTGCCAATGCCACCTGATTGTGAGACGTCGACCAACTGATGGTTTGCCCAGCGGCTGGCAAGAACTGTTGGTAGTACAGGAATTGGGAGATCATAGAGTTAGATGTGGCCAGGACTCTGCTAGTATGAGAGGCAATGATGCCTCCATGGAAATCACCAAAGGTAGTACTATACCTATGCTGGTAGATAAATATAAAATAAGATAAAGGGCATCAGACAGGCAGACACATACTGCTGGGCCAAAAAACCCATAGGTTTGATGGAAATAGAACATTTTGGATTTTCCTGGTGTGCTGTGAGTGAGAAAACCTGGAAGTCTAGTGAGTCACACTAGCTGAGGGCATATAAATACCATACAAATCACCTTGTGGAATTGAATGTAAGGTCCCTAAGTGGCATCTTGGATATCCACTGAATGTAACTCTATCTTGCAGGAAGTCCCAGCAGACAGAGCAGTACAATCAGTTGTGCAAGTACATCAATTGTTGACACAGCACAATGAATAACTGGAGAAGTATCCTATTCTGGTGATCATCACTACTGCTGCTAATACACTTTAGGCACTCACAACATTCTTGAGTTAGTGGTGAACAAAATAAAAGATCAATCAGAAGGCACAATCTGATAGATGGAGATACTTGTACATTCTCCAACTGCATGCTCACTGAGCTAAGTAACATCAAAAATTACTGTGGCTGTGGGCAATTTAAAGTTACACACAGCCACAATGGCAGATGGGAGCTCCACTGACCAGCAGAGGATCACTTGATGAGCTTATGCTATACATGAGTCAGTGAGAGCAGGAGTGGGGTATGTCAATGCATGTAGAGAATATAATTGGTGGACATGCAGCAGCTTGCTGTGAGAATTCTTTTTTTAAATTTGTAGCAACCTATGTACTGGGCCTTTTAGGGGGCAGGCTTTTAGAGGGTGAATTGTTAATGGTTTATGTCAGTGAGGTATCCAGCAACAGAATCTAAGATCTTGGCTGCCACATCCCCCAGTCATAGCATGCTAGTGACTCACTGCATTTGATCTCAAATTTGGGATAAATGTCCAAGTACCAGTGTATTTAGTATTATAGTATTGTGATAATTGTGACCGTACATGTGATCATGGTAGCCAACAGAGTTGCACAACCTCCTTATACCCTCCTTCTACTCTGTGCAATGTCTCTGCTCTATCTTGTCATCCATGTGCATTCACTAGAGGGTCAAATGATGAAGGGGAAGGATAGGGTAAGGGTAGACTTACTATTTTTCATTGTGATTTTTTTGTCCTACTAACCTGGGTGACATTATGCCATTGGTTGATTGTCAGGGATACGACTCGTGATGGCATTGGTCATTGTGACCTCACCCTAACCCTCCCTACCACATTGAGTGATGGGACAGAAACTCAATGGTGGCAACAGCAGCACACATTGGTGGTGAAATAGGCAGTGGAGGTGGTGTGGATTGCATGTGACAGTATTGCTCTCACAGTGCTCATTGACTCTAGCTTGCAGGTGATGGGTGGTAAGACACAAATAAGTCATAGTGTGCTTACCTGCGTCGCTGTCATGAAAGACAGTAATAGTCCACTAAACTGCTTCACCTATGCCACGAGTAACAAGGCACCAATTGAGGATGAGGCATTCTACTGGAAAATGAGAGATGTGATGCACTTGCCTTCCACATCATACTATCAGTACAAGTAATGTAGAGGAAGTGGTGGTGTGCCTGTGCCAGATATTTAGCTGGCATGTGCTGAAGAAGAGTGGACAACCATGACAATGAACCCCTAAAGAGCTTCCTAATGGCACCAAACTTGGCCCTTAGCTAGTAGTGTGGATTTGAGCTGCCACATCACTATTTCAAGTGATCTAAGAGTTAGGATCATGATAGACATGTTTAGTATATCTCTAGAATCAATGGCCATAGATGTTTCCCTCAATGTCTGAAGTACCATCATTGACCAATTGTATGGTAGCTCACCTAGACATTTATGACTCACTGCAAGGATTCAGAAGTGCTTAGAGGGCCAAATACTGGCATAATTATACAATGACACAAACAAGTGATACAAACTGTACACATCTTACATAGACTTGAAGAGAGGCAGAAAATATCACCCAGAACCACGAAAACTCTCATATTTGAGCTCACTCCCAGAGCTCCCACCACTACCCTCAGATGACACCCTGGGAAAGATGTAGCACCACTGCTCTGCATCACTTCCCAATGTTGCTCTAGTGTTGGGCAGATCCTTGCAAATTTGGCCAACCTGATGCTTCATATGACTGAGGTATCCCTGGATTTCTTCCAACTTGTCCTCTATGATGATTTTCATCATCTCTAGTTCTTGCATCTGAAGATGCTGGTATTGCATTTTTGCAGCATAGACTTTCCAGCTCATTTGAGCAAGATCAAGGATTCATTTGTTCATATGGTCCCTAGTTTCATAGTTTCAACAGGTGCTGAACTTTTAAATGATAATCAATTTGAGAGTAATGTTTAATCAGAATACCCACAGAAGTTTTAGGTACCTTTGGTCTCTTCCCAAGGTAAGCAGAGGTCTCATCTCAAGTAGGCGTGTGAAGCATTGGATAATAGCTGAGCAAGGGTCCTCTGAGAGAAAATGTTCTAAGCTGGGAGGCTGTATCACAAGCTTTGATATGTTGTGAGTTGACATTGGAGAGGCTTTCCATAGCAGCCATGCAAGACAGACATCATGTACTTGATGAGTTCCAGATCATTACTAATATATTATCTTTACATGTACATAAACATATATATGCATGATTTAGCATACTTGCTGAGGTGTATTTTTAGAGGCCAAATAATTTGCATGGAATCCCATTGATCATGGGTCAAGGCTTCCTGTGCATCCTGTGCTACAGGTGCCAGAAACCACATCAGCAAAACACCCAATTTCACACAGAGCCACAGACCTCTACAGACCCTCACAGAGTTAGGGGCCTGTACAAACCTGTACAGACCATTATAAATTGATAGTGTTAGTAGAGAGAAAGGTCAATACACTATATTAGGCAATATTTGGCTGTATTTAGTGTTACAACATAAACAAATGCTAACCTGGATTAGTAATGAGGTATCAGATGTGTTTGGCATTGTTTAAAGACAAAATCATTTTTTTAAAACTGATGTTTTTGGAAACATTTGTTCATAATTCATTCAAATTAGGTCATATTGCTTAGCTGATTATATGAGCAGACTCCCACAATCAAGGGCTACAACTTTCATTATGAAAACTGAGCTTGAATTTCATCTTCCTTTTTGGGAAAGTGTACCAAACAATGTGTAGTAAAGTGTAGCAATTGAAGTGTAGCAAAACTTAATGTCTGGAGTTTTGAAGTCCTTAAAGGAAAGAGTTTCTCACAGTGAACTTTGAAAAAAGCGAACAAGTCCTATAGTATGATTTGTAACTATTTGTACCCCACAACATATATAAACCAACCACAGTCTGAAAATTTTCTTACAGTCTCTTGCTTCTTGATTTTATCCTTCTCATTTCATCACTTATCATTCATCACTCATTACTCATCACTTATCATCTATCATCTATCATTTAACTAGTAAGTGTTTGTTTGTTTATATTGTGTTTTATTACTAATGTATTATTCTTTTTAGATCAGGAGTAGATAGATATGATAAGATCTGTACAAGTCTGTACAGATCATATAACCTGTACAGCTCTGTACACAGGGGAGTAGTTTGCTGATGCACTATTGTATTCAGTTGAGAGTCAGCTGCTATTTGATAGTAGCACAGTTAACTTAAAGTTTAACAACCAAGTATGTTTGCATATGTTTTGACATCTGCTGGTTCTGCTTGGTCTGCTGGTTCTGCTTGTAGCTTTAGCACTTAGCCTTGGATTCTGTGACACTTGGTGAGACTGACAGCTACTGCATACAACCAAAGTGGTTTGTTAACACATATGCCACCTCTGCCAAACATTCTGCTCAGTCTGCTGGTTCTGCTTACTTCTGCTTTGGACTCTGCAACACTTATATATTACATATGTTTTAATGTCCACTCTACCAAATCCCCACCATGAACAGCAAAAAAGGCTAGGTTGAATACTCATCTAGGGGCGTGTTTTTGATTAGTGTGTAAGCTTGCCCTGTTTGATGTACAGGCTGACCTGGATTGGACCTGGTGTTTGAAAGCAGCCAGCCAAGAGCCAGAGAGTTAGCACTACTCTGCTCTGTAGACTGCTTCAGTAGCCCCCTTTCCATCACAGTTGTAAATGGCAGGCGGTCCTCTATGTAGCCAACAGCCACTACATTTCTATCTGGCAGTCTTACATGATGTGGTGGCAGTGTGATATGATCTTATTCCCTGTCCACTCTTCCTGTTCTGCCTGTTCTGCCCATTCTAATACCCACTCTGCACCCCAGTGCTTGTTCATATGCCTGCTGCATCACAAGTGCAATCCAATGGTGATCATGGGCAGCCACTAGAGCAGGTTTTTGTGAGACCCTTAGATCATGATATACAGCATGGTTGTAAGCTTCTACTAGAGCCACTGGCACATCTATCACTGACTCACAACAGTAATATGAGACTTACACAATTTGCATAATTGTACACTGTTGGAGGCTTGATTGCATTTGATAACAGAATGGTGCATCTCACATCTAGTGGCTGTTGCCACTCCCTGATGGACCTAGTCTATAGGTATGAATTGGACCTGAGGATTAGCTGCTAGTGACCTAAGCTAGTGAGCACAGCATTGAGAGTTGCAGACAACCCCACTCTTCATCCAATTTGACCTTTACTAACAATCACTGATGATGGAAGATCACCCAATGTTCTTAACCACATGCACATGCAACAAGACATTTACCAACATATCCCATCTGAGTAGACATCAGAAGTTATGTTCAAAGGACAAAAAACAGTTGGCAGGGGCACTCATACTGGCAAGGGAAGTTTATCAGTGCAAGAGGAGCTCCCACCTAGTTGCTCCTCTAACAGAATATCCATCTCTGTTCTCTTGTACTTGGTGTTTACACTAAGCATGCTACTACCTCACCACTTGATTACCACTTCAAGTCTCCTATACTAAGTGAGTATTCCCACTTAGCTCATTCCTCTACCATTCGGAGTCTTTTACTCCAAAACATACTCCCTTTGTTGTACTACACACCCTAGTAGAACTAGCTTCAGTTTCATTAACATTCTGGATGCATTTTCACCTGGGTCTCACCTCATTCATAAACAAATGGGCAACATCTCTAAAGAGACTGTTGAGGGAGATATTAAAAGGTTCATTCACCACTCCCTTTCCAAGTACCCTGAACTTGCATGGTCTTTGCCCAATGAGGTGTCACATCATGTACTTGTCCATCACTTATAGAATCTCTTTCAGTGGGCTGCCACTGTATGCAAGTTTATCTAAGCTGTTGGAACCAACCCATGTAAGTGACTCAATTTACTATTGTGGAGCAAAGGAAGTGCTTCATTGCAGCCACTAGATCAACTGTATGAAACTATACTAGACCAATTGTTTGTGTCTGGCAATGTTCAACAATCCTTTTGTGATGTCATAGCCATTATTCTCATACTTAACAAACCACTTTCCCTTACTTCCTTATCCATCCTATTCTATTCAAATAAAGATCTTGATGTACAGCATATCATCAAACTAATGGGGTCATGGTTGGATAGAGTACTTGACAAAGACAAGCTGATCTGCCCTCTTCATACCTCATTTCACAACTTCCTGCTTGACAAGGCTTGTAGTTTGAGGTTCCATGTATGTATCTTACCCCAACACTTCTTGTCTCTTGGATGAGCATTGTTGGCTTGTATGTGAGATAAACTCCAGTTCAACATCTGTGACTCCCAACTTTGTAATGGCAATCTCCCTGACCTGGACAAAAAAGTAAGAATGCACATTCATCCTCACCTGTTGTACTTGTGCCAATACTGGATGAACCACCTGCAACACACTGATCATACACCAGAACTGTTGAAAGAAGTTACTTGCTTCTTCAAAGACTTCCTCCCCTATTGGCTTGAAGCCATCAGCCTTCTTTCCCATACTTCCTCAGTATGCCCCATCCTATCTGCCCGATGTATGAGCTAGTATGCGAGTATAACTCAGCAGTCGTCACAAAGGTGATAGAACGCTATATTACCTAGTATGCAAGTACAACTAGGTGAATAAGTGAGCAATAAAGTAGAACATGAATACAAGTAACATACCTTAGTGGTTGTCACAAAGGTGATAGAACGCTGAGGAAAGGAAGAAGAAAAAGAGACAGAATCTAATCTATGCAAGCTTATGTAAACTGTTGTGGTCTGTGTGACCTGCAGGACGAGTGATGAGATGCTAAGTAGTGAAGACACTAACACCCAAGAGGCTTGTACCCTCTTAGGTGCTTGGGCCAAGGTTTGTTAAACCACATTTAACTTTGGGGTAACTGTCAAATATTGGAACCAGGAACAGGAGATTACTACATTAGCATTAGAAGCATCACAGTTCATCAAGATGTTTTCTCCTGTCCTACAGGCATCAACTCCCCATCTGTATCTATCAGTCATGCCTCAGACTCCATCCAGCTCTCCACTATGTGAACTCTGGCTTGACCATCTCCAGAAGCATACCTCTATGACATTTGGGCATTTAACTAGTTGACCAGCAGAAGTTCATCACCTGCAAGGACATACAGGTTGTATCAATTGTGTTGTATACTCTCCTGATGGAAGGCACATTGTCTCTGGCTCAGAAGATAAGACCATTAGGATTTGGGATGTGATCACTGGTGTGACTGTGGTGGGTCCATTCAAGGGGCATACAAGCAATGTATACTCTGTTGCTTATTCCCCTAATGGAAAGCATGTTGTCTCTGGCTCATGGGACAAAACCATTATGGTTTGGGATACAACCACTGGTGAAACTGTGGCAGGTCCATTTGTAGGGCACACAGATAGTATCAACTCTGTTGCTTACTCTCCTGATGGGAAGTATATTGTCTCTGGCTCTTGGGACAGTACTATTAGGATTTGAGATACAGCTACTGGTAAAACTGTGGCAGATCCATTCAGAGGACATACTGACAATATCAACTCTGTTACTTATTCTCCAAATGGAGAACATGTCACCTCTGGCTCAAGTGACAAGACTATTAGAGTTTGGAATGTGACCACTGGTGAACCTGTAACAGATCCATTCAAGAGACATGAGTATAATGTCTGTTCTATTGCCTATTCTCCTGATGGAAAATATATTGTCTCAGGACAACACCATCAGAGTTTGGGATGCAGTCACTGGATCAACTGTAGCTGGCCCATTCAAAGGACATACACACAGCATCTACTCTGTTGCCTATTCCCCTAATGGAAGGTAGATTGTGTCTGGCTCTTGGGACAGCACTATTAGAGTTTGGGCTACAGCTACTGGATCAACTGTAGCTGGTCCATTTCAAGGAAGCATATCTTTTGTAAAGTCAGTTGGATATTCTCCTGGTGGAAAGCATATTGTTAGTGGCTTCTATGACAAGACCATTGTGGTTTGAGATATAACCATAGGTAATACTATAACAAGTCCATTTGAAGGACATAAAAAGATTGTCAATTCTGTTTCCTATTCTTCTGATGGACAGTACATTGCCTCTGGCTTTCAAGATAAGGCCATCAGAGTTTGGAATACAACAACTGGTGAGGCTATAACAGGTTTATTCCAAGGGCATACAGCCAGTGTGTTCTCTGTTGCTTATTCCCCTGATGGAAAGTATGTTGTCTCTGGCTCAGAAGACAAGACTATCAGAGTTTGGGATGTAATGACTGGTAAAACTCTGATGGGCCCATTACAAGGGCATACAGACTGTGTCTATTGTGTTTTCTTTTCCCCCAATGGAAAATATATTGTCTCTGGCTCTTGAGATAATACTGTTGTGGTTTGGGATGTAGCCACTGGCAAGATTATAGTGGGTCCATTGCAGGGGCACACAGATAGTGTCTACTCTGTTGCCTATTCTCCAAGTGGAAAACATATTGCCTCTGCCTCAAGTGATAAGACCATTAGAGTTTTGGATACAACTACTGGTGAAACTGTGGTCCATCCATTTGAAGGGCATACATCTTTTGTTAAGTCAGTTGTCTATTCTCCTGATGGAAAATACATTGTCTCTGGTTCAAAAGACAAGACTATTAGGATTTGGGATGCAATTACTGGTGAAACTGTAGATGGTCCATTCATGAGGCACAAGTACAGTGTCTACTCTATTGCCTATTCTCCTGATGGAAAGTATGTTGTCTCTGGCTCTTGGGACAACACCATTATGATCTGGGATGCAATCACTAGTGAAGTGGTGCTAGGTCCATTCAAAGGACACATAGGCAGTGTGAACTCTGTTGTATACTCTCCTGATGGAAACTACATTATCTCTGGATCTAGTGATAGCTTAATCAAGGTGTGGGATACAGAATTACTTATCTCCCTCCCTCCCTTATCCATAGTTGATGGATGGATCCAAGCCTCAGATAATACTGTTTTTGGCTGGACTGCTCCTTGGAATAGGCATTTTCATTGGTCTCCTTTCCAATCCTTAATTATATCTTCTTATAGGGTATATCAAGCTAATGTTGATGGTTCATTGTTTGGAGAATCTTGGACATCTTGTTGGAAGTAATCCTTTTTTCAGTTGTTATTTCAATCTCTTATAGTATTTACTAATATCATCTTATTGCTTGATTCTTCCTGTTTAAATAAAATAAACCATGAGTAAAATTACCAAGATACTAATGTTCAACATTTCCTAGATATTATAATGTTATGCAATTGCATAAATTAAAGTGGATATCTGTCATTTTATCAGTATCACTGGTGATACTATTTTTCAAGTCTTAGTAAACCAGTCCTTGGTTGTACAGAACTAGCTAGACTATGATAGACATGATAGTCTTCTAATTCTCATACCAACTGTCTAGTTCTAGACAGTTTCTATGCAGATTAGGACAGACTGTCTCCAAAATATTTTAGGGTGTCTCAGAATGTCCTAGTGTACTCTGGTTTCCAGACTGCCAATGGAATATTGTATATATACTTTTATTAACACCAAGATATATTAGAAATCTAAACATGCATATGTGTGGATCTCTTCTGGTAATGTTAAAATTAATACAGTACTCTGAGTAGCACAAAAGAGACAGTGATGATTACATCATGGGATGCCCAAATGATTGATATTGATTAGATAGGTTGTTCTATGTTTGTAATACAGTTGAAGTAAATAGAAAGATGATATTTGCGCTAATCATATTAAAATAGGGATAGACAATGCTTTATATGTTGTTGCTTATCTTATCATGTAAGAGATATACAAAGTATGAAAATACTGAGTTATGTCAACTGAACTGGAAGAGTACTTTATATTCATGCTCATGTGTATACATATATTCTTGAGATTCTATGTGAATATTGTAGAGAACTGTCCCTCATATTTGTAGTCCTGTGTGTGAACATTGTCAAAATGTCCAATGCTTCACATACTTCCAATACTTCCACCACAGAAGAAAGACTTTGACTGAAATTCAAGTGACTTCCTAGGCTTTCCAACCACTTTCCCACGCTTCTGGATGATCTCTACAGCACTCCCATGCTTCTGATGTTTCTGATGTTTTTCCTGCACTTTCAGAAACTCTGGAACCAAAGCTTTTATTTTAGGTTTGCCTATTTAGTCTTGGATATTGTCAGAGTTTTACAAGCATGCCTCTGCATATAATATAAAGTTTATTTTCTTCTTTCTTTCCCTCAGTTGTTTGTACACCTCCTTGGACAGTGGGTGAAGTGAGTTTTATTGATTTCATATATTATTTTATATCTAATAGATGTAGTAGACATATCTGCTCTTTACTTTGTTCTGAAAAACATACTATAAAATGATCTGATATTAATATGAAGGACAGATTTTTTTCCTATTGACTTTGAATTCAACTGAAATATTCAGAGTAATAGCATCAAAAGAATATATTTGATGGATTATTTAGTAAAAATTTTAAGACTAGTTCATAAGCAAGATAAAGTTTTCACATTCTTTGTTCAGCTCTATCCAGCTGTGTCCCTTGCCATCTCATTGTGTAGCTCTGTCTAGAGAAAGTTGATTTGCTAATATAAATATTAAGTCAAAAAAAGTGTTATTGATGAGAACTAGTGAAAATACAAACATCATTAGCAAATCACAAATCATTTGTACAGACTTGTATATCAAAATCAAAGTTACAAGATATTCATCATAGAACACCACACAAGCCACAGAAATAAAAAGAACATACTATTTTTAGTGCTAGTACTGCTCAATACACAATGATATAATAGAGGACCTAGCTATGGCTAAGTATATGATTTGCTGATGATATGTGTGTTGAGAGAGTGAAGACATGTCATCAACTATTCAATTTACATCTTCTTTTTTTTTATATTTATTGGACCAGTTCACACTTGCCACATTTCAATATAAGATGGGAAAGTCTGAGGATGAAGCTTTGATAGAACTCAGACACATCTGTTATGACCTGGGATGTGTATCTTATAGTCATAGTCTTGAAACTGATAATACTGTAAATACAGTGACAAATATAAAAACATGTGAAGGTCTAAAAGTATAAGAAGCTAACTGAAGAAACATCATAAATCACTATATTCCTATTATTCTATATGATATTCTGGCTCTCTAATGACCAAGGATTGTGTTAACTCCATTTTCTGATACAATGTTTTTAATAAATAATAACAAAAAAGACATTTATGACTGACAGATAAGGTGTTCAGAGATCAGATCCACAATAGGTTGAGATATATTCCTCCCCTCTGCTTGTGATATGTATTGAGGGTATAGCTTTGTTAGTGCTTTGGCAACTCTAGCAGATGCTCCAGAAGAAGTGTATTCCTTAGCTGCTGTTTCAATAGGATCTTGAACTTTTTATTGGTGTAGAAAAAATGAGTGTTCCAAAATCAAAGCAAAGCCTACAAATATTTTTTATTACATGAAATCACATTACTGGAAACTTACCAATTCCACTCTTGAGAACTTTTTTCCACACACCAAAGGGAGGTGAGATCTATGTATATGATGTCAAGGAGTCATTATATGTATATATAAATAATAAACATACACTTAGTCTTGAACTAGAAGACATGCTTGTTTCTGCCGAGGTCTAGTCATTGTATAATTTTAGTCATTAAGGCTAG
>JBBPMY010000076.1:0-36263 GCA_038090615.1 Phylloporus gajari | reverse complement strand
GCGTACACTACGTACCGCTCGGTACCACTCGTCTTGGACCATCATTGCACGCAGTTTATGCGGGCTTGGTGCGGCCGTTCGCGCTTCTTGTGGGTCGACACGAAGCGACATATGATTATGGGCCCGTGCTGTCGGGTAAGGAAAGTGAATAGGCGAGTGAACCCATCGCCGTCGTTTGTCTGATCTGCAAGCACAGCATTTCCACGAAGATGCCAGAGAAACGGGGACGGACGGCCTAGCGCGTTACACGTGCGTACAAGACAGGGGTTCATGCCAGTAAAATGTCGGATCATGAATTATGCAAAGCAGAGAAGCCCCTTGATCGTCTGCATGGCAGTGCATGGCAGGCGCCATTCTGGAAACGCACATCCGCGATTTCTACTCTGGAGAGTGTGGTGCGTTCTCTTGGCCAATCACCTAACAGACAGGTAGGTCGCCTCCCGGTGTTCACCCTATACATATGTCTAAGTGGCCTAGAGTCCTGTCTAGTGAGATGCATCATTGTTCCACTTGTCCCTTGACTACCATCCACCAAGCAACGTCATTCATGATGCAGTGACTGATAGGGCCCATCAACAGATTCCCGCCATCTCAATTTTGCCGTCATTAGCGTATATGTGCACCCCACTGAACGCTCGACCCTGAGATACCCTCTCTCTCTTTGGACCTTCAGCTGCCTCAACGTGCTTTCCCCATCGACTACATGTCCCTCACTCTACTTGAAACCGCTACATATATCCAGAAGAGGGACTACTTGTCTCGTGCGTCCATTGTCCCGCTCTTGCCCATAAAGCTTACCACTCACCCTTTAGTTGTGGCCCTCGTCGCTTTCTCGTATGACTATAGTAAGCGACATTTACCTTTGTTCCTTCACGACATGAAACGTTATCAGTCCTTACATTCCCGGAGGAGGTGAGTATCGTATTTTCTCCCGCTATTCATATAACTCGATCAACGATTTCTTAGATAAAGTACATTTGGGTGATCAGATTCATTTCTCGCACAAACTCACGCTCCTGATACAATTATAGGACCAACCCTGGACGTGGGTGTCCACTATGTTTGTCCTTGTACGTTCCATTTTGCCTTACCGATCTCAGCCAGTGAACCAGGCCGATTTTTAGGCTCGTTATACCGGGCTATGCTCTTCTATGTATGTGGTCTTTATTTGCACCACATTAGCTAATTCCTGGTTCGTAAACTAGATCCTTTGCCATTTGGGGGAGTTCTTTTCTTCCTGGTCCTACAGAGGTATTTTTTCTATATATTTGGTGATCGGTTTCTGAACACACAACTATTGATAAACGTAGACGTATGTGTCCATATCTCAACTCCACACTGATGAAGACTTCCCTTGATTACATAGATGTGAGTATGTTAAATCGTGTCTATACTGTTATCTCTGATTACTGTTGCAAGGTAAAATAATTCTCCTTTTTGGTCAATGGAACCTTTGGGCTTTCATGTGCGCTGCAGATCGTGAGTTCACTTTTACTTTCTGTGCAATTAGTCACATCAGCGATTGCAGTGGTGATGATCCTTCGTGTGCGGGCCTTATACAGAGGATCAAGGATTGTCTTTGGCATCCTCTTCATATTTTACGCCTCGCAAGTGATCTCGTTTTTCGTATACTATGTTTTTTTCAGTACTAAATTGGTCAGCAGTTCTGCGAGTGAGTCAAAATGCCTTCGTATTCTACACGGCTAACACGATGCGCTCCTTTTAACATCTATATAGTGTATACTTCACGAGTGCACCAGTTTTCATTTTGCACACTGACAGACCTGACTGCTGTGCCCAACTGGCTTGACATCTTACCTGCTACCCTTCAGATTTCTCTTGGTGCATTAATGTGCCTTCTCACTATAATTCAGTTTATCAGGGAGTTACTTCATACTAGAAAGTTCTTCAGGCTCAACCGTTACTCGAAGCGTCTAGTGAGGGAGGGCACGGTCTACTTTGTCGCGTACGTCTCTCTTTGTTTCGTACTACCTGGCTAACGCCACAATTATGGATAGTATCCTAGTATTTGCGCTCTTTCACATGTTACTTGGCACGAGAGTTGGTTCATCAGAAGGATGGCTTTTTCTGCTTACCGCGCCAGTCCTCCAAATTCCTCCAGTCACGCTCGTCCCTCGATTCATCCTGAGTCTGCGGGAGGTTTATGCGCACGATCTTCGCGGGGGACGGGCAAGCGGCCTTGACACTGCGTTTGGCTTGGTATCTGACTCTGGGCACGGTGCCGTTCATAGCATCATGGTATTCGCAGATCCAGAGCAGAACGAGGGCAAGGAGTCGTATGACGAGATAGAGTTGGAAGAGGCGGTGTGGCAAGTTCGTCGTGCGATAGACCGTGTCTGTGGTTCGCGGCCAGCGTCCCAGGTTTCGTCCGCCTCTTCGCTTCCATTTCCACAGTCCCTTGGGTTCGTGTCCTCGATGACACACTCAATATCGCGTGCTGTTGCTCAGACGCGGGTTGAAGAAAAGTGTCTACGGGGCGAGGAGAAGGACGGCAAGCAAGGCAGGCATGGATAAAGTTATTTGCGCAACCTGTCCTCTTCGGCGTTTCCTCGCCTTCAGCTACGGGGCCTCGCTTGCCCCGGTTATTCAATATGCCGGACATACCATCATCTATTTCCCCTTGTTCCTTCTCCCGCCTCCCCCTTGCTAAATCATGCGCCCTAATCCACAGTACTGCCATGTCTACAGTTAGTATGAACAGAAGCACGGTGTACTCTCAAAAGTTCTGCATCCACAAGCGCCGATCTATATCTGTCTAACGCCATTATCACTTCGGTGATCTTTGCGAGTCCCGTCTCGTGTCTACGCCTTCTCCTATCATATTGGCATACAGCAAGTTCCGATGCGATGCAAGATAGCCTCGCCAGGTGGTCAGAAATTGTGCTTCCTCCATTACAAAGGCACAAAAGTGACGACCATGCACAGCGACGTCACTGCCTCTTGCTGCTCTGCTGTCCAGCTAGGTAACCCCCGCATGTGGACCTTTTTCACGCCCTGCTCATGGCAGTGTTCACGCGCCGAATTTGCTGACACAGTTATCTTGCTCTCCGTTCCAGCGTGCGTATATTCCATTCGCCATTTATTTGGGATGCTGAACATGATGTACAATGTGCAGTCATGTGATATATCTGCCTTGAACTAGATCCCCGCCTCGGCGTACGTCCTGCGTATCCCTGTCGTCGCTCATTTAGGAGCATCGTCCGTGGTCTTTCAATGGGAGCTGAGCGGATTCCAATCTTTGTGAACATGTGAGGGCCGGTGCGACTCGCCGACTATCCGCTGTACTGTTGTGTAATGAAGGTGTGTGGATTACTCGCAGGTGATCCGATCGCCGTTATTTATCCGATTTACTAACCATCGCATTCGCCTGTAGACGTGCCAGCTAAATGAGGATGAACAGCCTAGAGTCGAGTTGTACGTGCCTGCAAGATAAGCCCCTGGACCAGAAACAATGTCGGATCATTGGCTCTTGGTGCCACTTGATTGCTTGCTGGGCTGGGCTAGACTCGGCACAGCACTGGATGAGTCGTCCATCCATGATTTATAATACTCTGGAGACCGTTGCGGCGGAGGGACGTCGTCCCTTCAGGAGGTGCCAGGGGTCCTGTCAATGTGGCCTCAGGTATTCTCCGATCTTGTTCGGCGGTCAGCATGCATCCACTCACCAGATGTCCGAGTGACCCAAAGTCCTCCCCGGCGGGACGCGTTATTGTCCCTTGACTACCATCCACCAGGCGATGCCATTGTGATGCAGTAACCGACAAGGTTTGACCGCATCAACAGATGCCAGCCATCTTTTTGTGCCGTCATTGGCGTTTATGTGCATCGCATCAAGTGTCCAACCCTGAAATACCCTCTTATCGTCCTTTGGACCTCTAAGCCGCCTCAACGCCATTCATGACTTTGACTCTCTATCAAACTGGGATATATATCCAGCATAGGGATTACTTGTCTCGTGTGTCCATCCTCCTTTTCCCGTTCGTAGAGCTTAGTGTTCTCCCCTTTTAGTTGCGGCGATTACCGCTGTTGTGTATGACTACCGTATGTGATACTCAGCTCTCTATACCCCTGCATGACGGGACCAACGTGAAATGTTATTAGTCCTTACGTTCCCAGAAGAGGTAAGCACCATATTTTCCCAGATCATTCACACACCTTGGTCAATGACAAATCTTTAGGTAGAATACATTTGGGTGATCAGATTCTATTTCCGCGTCGACTTTATATCCTGATACAATTGCAGGAGCAGCCCTGGTCATGGGTGTCTATCATGTTTGTCCTTGTACGTACCCTTGTCGTATCACCAGTGAGTTGATCTGAAAGTGAAACATGCGAACGTTTAGGTTCGGTATTTGGGGCTATGCTTTGCTGTGTATGTAGATACCTTCTGTGATATACCTACTAATCTCTAGTTCTCGAACTAGACTGTTTTCTATTTGGGGAAGTTCTCTCCTTCCCGGCCCCATAAAGGTATTTCTCTATATCTTTAGTGATCGATTTTGAATTTTAACGACGTTAGACGTATGTGTTCATGTTTCAGCTTTACACTGATGCAGACTCGCCTTGATTGTATAGATGTAAGTATGTTTGTCCGTCTACGTTGTTTTCCCTCATTACGATTACCAGGTAAAATTATCTTACTTTTGGGTCAATGGAACTTTTGGGCGTTTATGTGCGCCGCTGATTGTGAGTGTTCAGGTTTACTTTTTATACAATTGGTTGCATTTTGCATATACAGTGGTGATGATACTTCGTGTGCGGGCATTATACAAGGGATCAAAGATTATATTCGGCATCTTGTTCACGTTTTACGCCTTGCAGATGATCTCGTTTTTCGTATATTATGTTATATTCAGTGTTAAATTGGCCCCCAGTGATGCAAGTAAGTCCAAAAAGGCTTCATATTATGCACGATATAGATGACCTGTCTGTCATCTATGTAGTGTATACTGCACAAGTGCTCCAATACGGGTTTTGCGCGTTGGCAGACTTTTCCGCGGGACCTTACTGGCTAGAAGCATTGCCTGCCGGCCTCCAGATCGCTCTTGGTACATTGATGTGTCTCCTCACCATAATCCAAGTCGTCAAGGAGCGGCCTCGTAGAGGCAAGACTATGTCGCTTTTCGGACTCAACCGTTACTCGAAGCGTCTCGTTAAGGAGGGCATGGTCTACTTTATCGTGTACGTCCTTTTTTCCCCTCTTTCACGACTACCCACCCAACACTGCTTCAGTGTCTTGATGTTTGCGCTCCTTCATCTCCTGCTGAGCACGAAAATCGGAACGGCAGACGGATGGTACTTTCTACTCACTGCAGCACTCCAACAAATCCCACCCGTCACGCTCGTCCCCCGCTTCATGCTCAGTTTACGAGCGCTCTACGCGCGGGATCTCCGGGGTAGACGTGCCAGCGGTCTCGACACCGCATTTGGGCTGATCTCCGACACGGGCGGGGTCCACAGCACGATCGTGTTTGCGCAGACGTCGGATGACGCGATGGCGTTGGAAGAGGCGGTGTGGGAGGTTCGTCGTGCGATTGATCGCGTGTGTGTGTCGCGGTCTGTGTCGCGGCCGTCTTCGCTACAGTTTCCGCCGTCGCTTGGGTTCAAGTCTTCGATGTCACGCCTTTGACGGTTATACTCGTTTGCAGGCGGGAGGGGGCCTGCGGTTTGACGATGCTTTCTCCATCGCCAGGTGGCCCGCTGTGAGTGAGTAACTGCAGACGATGGACTATGTATGGATACCCTACAATTACGGACTATGGGCGTATGGTAGATTTTGGAATGGAATATTACCCCTGTACTAATTACTGGGACGTTAATCTAGTTTGCCCCCCGATTGGCTCGGCGTTTCATGTCTCTCTCGAGCGGAACGCATAGCATATCAGCCACGCGTTTTTCCACGAAAAATGCACGTACACCATCGAAGAAATCTCAAGAGGCGGCCTCCCACCTGCTGACAATGTCCCCTCCTTCGTCCTCCTCACCGCCTCCAGCTCACCCATTCTTTCCATCCACCCGCGTAGCCTCGGACTCAACAGCGCACCTTCGGGCACCGCGCTCAGATCCGCGAAGAGAGGGTATAGGAAAAAGTCCGCCCAGGTAACCTGGGTACCAAACACGTAGCCCTCGGGTGCATGCGCGCCTCGATCGCGGCGAGGAAGCTCTGGAGCGGTGGGATACCTGAAACGAGGCGTGCTTGAATGTCAGATTCGGACTCGCCAGCGTCAGTGGCTGCAACACGGGGCTTGACGACGCCCTTTTCTACCGCTGGAGAACCTGTCGTCCGAGGTGAGTATGCGTGTGCGTGCGACTACGATGACGCGTACCATGTGCCCCCGCAAAGCTGACGAATTCCCACATCTGCTCTGCGAGTACGGCGTGTTCGGTGCCATCTGCAATGTGCAATGTCGGTTCTGGATGTATGCGGTCAATGTAGCGTGCGATCGCTTGCGATTCTCGCAGGTTGACATCGCCAGCCTCGATGCCGTGAATGACGAGCGTAGGAAGAAAGCCAAATGGGTGGTGGGCACATGCGATGTCAGAGTGGGGTACGACGTTGACCACGGGATGCCTTTGTGGGCCAACCCGAGTGCGTTGGAGCGGGTGTGGGTGCTGAACGGAGTACCGACGAGGGTGTACTGTGGCATTTCTTGACCGTGGCCTGGGTTTGGTGACGCGAGGGTTATTTATCTGATTGGCTCAATAAGCAAGGCATCGCCTGCATGTTCGGTCTGAGTCAGAGTATGGAAAGCCGGACGTGTAGGCTACGAGGCTCTCGGCACGAGAGCTTCGGAGTAGTGTTGCCGCGAGGTGAAGTGGAGTGAAGCGAAGCGTGTTTTGTGACGCACTTTGAGCCAGTTTGATTGGATGAAGTCAAACGAAGTTGACTTCATCTACCTTGGGAGGTGGGGTGAAGTGGTCGGGAGTGCGGACCGATGGTTCCATCCAATCATGGCTGCCATGGCCAATGCCGGGCTGCACCGCCGCCGCACCGCTTGTAAGTTTTTCGACATAAGCAATTCATAATTTCGTTAGACATCATAAGTACTAAGTCTACTCATTGTTGGTCTTGTAATTGACTAACTTCCTCAAGAGCACCTGATTTCACAAGTTCGTCCATAGTTCTCTCAGTAACTAATCTCGAGATACCATAGTTTATCTCCTCTACAATGAGACCTTGGGTGAAATTGAGGTGAGACTGCCTGTAGTGGAAAGCAGATGGTGGTTTGCATGGGCCGCATGGTAGAGCAAATGAGTAATGCTCAGGGAAATGAATTGAATGTGGGTCAGAGAGTATGTTGAGTACCATATGTATATGTTAGTCAGTAAGCATGTGGGGCTGTACACTTGGCATCTTGGCCTTGACTCTCAAAGCCAATATCTCATCAATGCACTACAACTCACAGATTGGAATCTAGAGTGAGGGCACATTGATACTGAAGAAGGTGAAGAAGGTTGTTGGCTTGGCTACCTGGTAAGTCACTATATTCAGAGTATAAGTATGTAAGTACCTTGGCTACTTGGTAAGTCACTAAGTAGCCAGAGAATAAACTGTGGTGCGATGTAGGCTAGATTAGGTAAGCACCTAAAGCGGAAATAGCTCCTAAATATTCCAACAGATACAATGTGTACAGGGGCTATATTTTCTGGATATATCTCACCACTGCTAAATATACTATACTTCATCTTACTTTATGAACTCAATGAAGTGACTTACTTCTCAATTTGATTGCAATGAACTGTGTCAAAGTGTCATATACTCAAACTGAACCAGATTTACTTTGAAGTTACTTCAGTTCAGTGGCAACACTACTTTGGAGGCATGTTTTCAGGCTCCGACATTGAGTGGGTACAAAGTGTTCATTCTGACACTTTGCCCCTTGCTCCACTCCCTCAATGTTGGTTCACACTTGTAGCATCTTTTTTGTGTAGATTAGATTTATTCTGTTTTTCCCATCATCACTTCATGGCTTCTCGTTGTGGCACTCATGGTTGTCCCACCTCTCCCTCCAAAGCTAGGGGGGAGGACAGCCTGGTGGGTGACACATGTCCTCTGGATGAGGAACCCCTTTTGGCTCCTGCTTGGGAGGGGGTCATCAGCTACTCTTCTCCTCCTCCGCAGGGTCCTGGTCCTTTCTTTGACACTTTACCTCCTGCCTTCATGGCTGTGAGTAGCCCTGCTGGGACCCCTAGCCTGGGGGAGCGGGTTGATCTTGCACAGGCAGTGGCTCTTGCTGAGAACATTCCAGGGGTGATGCTGGTTCCTCCCTTAGATGAGGAAGGGGCCTTGTGAGCCTTGCTTACCCTGCCCATGTGTGTTGCCACTCGCTGCATCTGCTTGGGTGGCTCCTTTGTGTCAGCCCCTCCTAAGAAGAAACAAGACAAGGGCAAGCAGAGAGCCCCCGATCCTCTGTCCCCTATGAAGCCCATGGGTCTCCCAGGCCTGCCCCTGTCCATCTGTATCCCACCTTGCTGCCCTCCTTTAGTGGACATTCTTGAACATCTTGTTGCCCAACCTCCATCCCCATTAGGGGACCCTCTTCCCTTGGTGGACTGGATCTACTGCTTGACTGTCCTTGTGGCAGCCTCCCACAGCCTTGATCTCAAGGACCTGGCAGTTCACCCCCAGGTCATCCAGAAGCTTTCCACTCTAGCTCTAGGGGTTGATTTCACTGATCTCCTGGTGGAGGCAGTGCATACACCTGCACCCCTGGTAAGTCCTCACTTTACCTCACTTTACCTCACCTTACCTCACCTTCCTCACCTCACCTTACCCTCCTTACCTCACTTCACCTTACGGTTGCTTCACTGTCCCTCCCCTCCTTACCACCTTGTTAGATCACATACACACATCCTCACACTTGCTGCTCTTTTTGGCAGACCTACCCAACCCAAACCAGTGTTTGCTCTTACCACTGTTTCTAGTGCCTGCATCCTCCTCCACCCCCCACTCTCTCCCCTCAAACCCTGTCATCTTGGATGGGTTTGACCTACCTTGCCCAGTCAAAGTCATCACTACCCTCAAAAACAACTGGGTGGTCCACATCCTCATCACAGCTCTCACCATCTGCACTATCACCTTGGCCTCTTTCTCCACATGTGAGGACATCAGCCAGGCTCTGCTTTTCAAGGAGGGCCAGATTGTGGTCTCTTTGTCCAAATTCAACACTAAAGATGAGAGCACCATCTTGGCCCAGGAGTGGTTTCATGCCTTCCCATGCCTGGTCACCACCATCCATCATTACCTCCTGGGCAATGACACTGGGAGGATTGCTGATGCCTGGGAAGTGCACTTCAACTGCCTTGTGTGATGGACTGACTTCTGGGAAATGCATCATGTGATCCTCTGCTATGACATCCACGTTCACACCCATTTCATTGACCCACACTCCAGGATTGACCTGTCTGTTTGACAGGACGAGGTCTGGTGTCAAATTGTGGATGCCTACTGCACGAACACCCAACATCTTCTCCTGGGTCTTGCAGGCACTCCTCCCCTGAGAGCACCTACTCTCTCTTGCCCAGCTTCCTCTGTGGCAGCCAAAACCTCCATGCACCTGGCCCAGCCACATTCCCAGCCCTCTCTCCTATCCACCTCCTCTGGGCCCTCCACCTCTTGCCCTTCCAGCACACAGCCCTTTCAGTGCCTGTTCTGCAGCAGTGCAAACTGCAGATGCCAGGCCTGCAGTGTCACCAAGACGTCCTTCATTTCCTACACCAACAACATCTGGCAGACTGCTCAGGGTGAGTAGGTTTGCTTCTGCTTTAACAGATGAGGCTGCCCTGACTCCCCCTGTGCTTGCCTCTACTTCTGCTCTTGTTGCAGATCCAGCCACTCAGCTCAGGTCTGTAATCAGTAGCAGCTTCCTGCTGGTGATGACCCCATTCCATTGATGGAAGTGGGAGGAACTTCTTGGAGAGACAGGTGTCCTTGAGCAGTTGATGGATGTTCCAAAAGATGTTATGCTTGGTCTGGGTAGGGCGAAGTATAGCCTCAGAAAACTAAAGACTAAAGCTAAGACTTGAGACTAGATGATAACAATTGACTAGGATAATATTGTGGGACTGAATGCCAATTGGTTATTTAGAGTCTGTAGGCACTGACTAGGTGACTAGAACTTTCGAAGGTAACCAGAAGACGAGTAGTTGACTGGGTCTAAGGTAACTGAAAGGCTAATGGCTGATTGGGTTGAAATACCATTCTCTAAACTGAGAACTAGATACTTGGAGATGAAGTGCTGTTCACAAGACAGTGAACTGGACACCTGGAGATAAGGTACTGTTCACAAGATGGTGAACTGGGTACCTGGAGACTAGAGGTTCTGGGGACAAACTACCCATTCAGAGCACAGGTGGAGGCTTAAAGAGATGAGAGATGATTAGAGGAAAGTCAAGTGGATTGCTAGTCTAGAGGTACAGGTGGTAACTCTGAGGAGAACTAGCTTAAGGAAAAGAAAAGGGAAAGAAGAAGGGAAGGTTTATATACCTGAGGTATAGAAACTGATGGAATATGAAAGAACTAAAAGTACACAGGATCAGTCAGCAAGGCAACTAAATAGAATGCGACAGAATCACATGGAATGTCCAAGAAAGTGATGGAATGAACTACAATTAGGAATGATGATGAGTCATTGGACTGATGACTAAAGGAAGTGAGTAATCATAGGAAAAAGAAATAACGTCCAGAACTCATATGACTAAGTGAAAAGGAAGAAATTGTAACAAAAGGCATCTGTTTTGGTTGGTGTATCAGTGTTCCAGATCCTTATCTCCAAACTAGCTCTTTCCTCCCTAGCAATCATTATTCTGGCATCAAGCACTTAGATTTCATTGTTTCTTATATTCACACAGAACTTCAGGCCCACTGCTACTTGGGTCAGTCCCCTCTGTTTCCCTACCCTCTACCTCTCATTTCCATGCCACTAACTGGATACTTAGGTCCTTTCTCTCCCAACTGTCTTGAATCCATTATAGGTCCTTTCCATACAAGCCCACTTGGCATAATTCCCAAGCCAGGCTCTTCCAAGTTCTGCCTTATCCAAGACCACTCCTTTCCCTGCAATGATCCATTCTCCTCCTCGTTAAACTCCCTGATTGATTCTTCCATCTTTGACATTGACTGGGGCACCTTCAGTGATGGCTGGATTCTTGTAGCCAAGGCCCTGCCTGGTTCTCAGGGCATAGTCTTCAACATAGAGGCAGTGCACTGCCGCTTGCCTATTGCACTGGAAGATCAGCATCTGGCATGTGTCAAGGTCACTATCAATGGCTGAGATCAAGTTTTCATTGACCACTGCACATGTTTCAGTTGCTCCAGCTCCAGCCCCCTGTTTGACCACCCTGGCAATGCTATAATTCCCATTTACTACCACCAGGACATCAATAACATCATTCATTGGGTGGATGACTATGTATTTTTTCACTATCCTACTGTAGCCTTTTCTGATGGTTCTTTCTCTTTTTCCTATGATGAGTCTCTCATTTTCAATGTTGCAGCTGAGCTAGGGTGGCCTTGGGCCTCTGACAAGCATGTCCTATTCAGTACCTCCTTTTTGTACCTTGGTTTTTGCTGAGATCTCACATCAAAGTCTGTTTCCATCCCACTTAAAAATGCTAAAAATATCTTGCTCATATCACTTCTTGATCCCATAGCATGACAGTTTTGCTCAAAGACTGCCAAAGCATCATAGGCTGTCTCCAGCACTGCACTCTTGTCTTCTCAGATGGCCATTCTTGCCTCCCTTCTTTGTACAAGTTTGCTGCTTCTTTCAACCACTCCAAGAATCCTTTCATTTGGCACTGCATCCCTTCTCAGATGGCCACCAACATCACCTGGTGGAAAGAAGCCCTGGAAGTGGATTGGTGTGGTTACACCATTGCAACTCCCTCTGATCCACTGCCTTTATTGATCTTTGTCAATGCCTCTTCCTTCTTTGGTATCAGTCTCCTTATTGATGGTTAGTGGCTCACCTGGCATCTCCTTGATGACTGGAAGTCAAATGGCTATGATATCGGCTGGGTGGAGATGGTTACCATTGATCTAGGCCTCTGCACCCTCATTCACTCAAAATTTTGGGACTGCCATTTTCTCTTCTACTTGGACAACCAAGGCATGGTTGGTGCTCTCAAGGCTGGTTGCTCCTGCAATTCAGCTCAGAACAAGGTCCTAGGTCGCATTGTTGCAAACTTCTATGATTTTAGGATTTATTTATCAGTAGAATGGGTAAAATTGGAGGACAACATATCCAATGTGATCTCCCAAGGTATTTTCCCTTCATCCATCACTCATCATGATCACCCCTCTCCTATTCCCACCTACTTAAAACATTTTGTCACGCTTGTGTAATCACACCTTCTGTATTTCTCTGTCAATTAACAGTTTGTTCATGTTTGTCTTGAACTTCTCTTTCTGCCACCATGTGTGATATAGACCCTTTAGAAGTCCAAGACTTCCAAGGTTGCAGGATGAACTCTAGTGGGAGTTACTCACTAGGATAGGCGCAGTGTAGGCAGTAGCCAAGTGTTGCTTGATAGTGATTGTTCTTAGTGTGAACACCAAGTACAAGAGAACAGAGGATGGAGATTCTGTTAGAGGAGCATACGTGTAGGGAGCTCCTCCTTATATACAGTACAGGATTATTTGTACATGTGTATAGTAGTTCTAAATAGATAGAACAATAGTGGCCAATGGTAGTAAAGGCTCTTATCTGAGCCAATAGTGTTAAGAACACTTATTGTACTAAAAGTACTAGCCAATAGCAAAACATAAGCAGTGTCAGTATCAGTCATCATGATAAGGATGAGTAATGAATGAGAAATCATGATGACATAAATGATATGATAGAAGAGCTGACCAATATAGAATGTCTGATAAGATAAGACATTCTCAACAGACCCACCTACCAGCAAATTCCTGCATGCTCTCTCTCTTCTCACACCTTACCACCATTCATTCTCCCCCCAGATGCAAGCCAGGATCAAGCTCTCTCTCAACTGTACCTGGGGAGACTCCATGCTCAAGAAATATCATGGCATCATCAAGGAGTTCCACTCCTTTTGTGACAAAGAGAATATCTCTGCCCACTTCCACCTACCAACTAACAAGCACCTTCTCTGTGCCTTTGCCACCTCCTGGGTTGGCACACTCACAGGTGATATGGTCTATGGCCATATGGCAGCAATCAAAGCCTGGCACATCTACAACAACATCTGCTGGCTCAGCAGCCCTAGATTATGATGTGTCCTCAATGGTGTCATGAATCTAGCCCCTCAATCTTCCAAATGCCCCTGGCCCCCTGTCATCAGGTCGATGTTGACAATGCTTGCTGCTACCTGCGTCTCCTTGGACCCATTTGACACATGCTGCCTAGTGGCTGCCTGTTTTGCCCTATGGGGCCAGGTACATCTAGACAAGATCCTCTCACCCTGGGAAAAGTCATTCAAACTGCTATCCATCCCTTGCTGCCACCATTTGTCCCCACCTTTCAACAAGAATGGCTCATGCAAATGCCATCTACCTTTCACCAAAGTGGCCAAATCCAGAGGTGAAGATGTGGTAATCTGCAGACAAAATGACTCCTCAGACCCCATCGCCATGCTTCTCACCCACCTGGTGGTCAATGAGGTACCCCCAAACCTTCTTCTGTTTGCTTACAAGACCCCACAGGGCTGGCATTGCCTCACCTGCAAATGTTTTCTGGCCCACTGCAATGTGGTTTGGTCCTTCCACCAAATTCCCACCACAATGGGTCAATCCTTCCATATTGGTGACACCACCAAATTTCTCCTTGCAGGTGTTCCCCTGGATATGGTCAAGGCCCTTGATTGTTAGTCCTCAGATGCCTTCCTCTGCTATTGGTACTCCCTGGAATGTCTTGTCCTGTTACATGCAGAAGCTCTACCCATTCCTTCTCCACCTCTCTTGGGGGGGTTGGGTGCATGCCCCTTATTGTGCTCCCATGGTGTTGCCTCTTTGTTTGGGCTGGTTTCATCTCCTCCAGTCTATGGTGCACCCCAGATGGATTCCCCATCCAGGTCACATGACTCAGAGACTCTGTCCCTTCACGCCTGACAGGTCTTCTGCTCTCCCCCATCTTGCAGAAAGCCTCTCTTTCTCTCTCTTCCTTCTTGATGTGATCAGCCTAAAAGGTTGTGTTTCATTGGGTTGTTACACATACCTGCATTTGGCTATATTACTAACCTCTTTTTTGCCAATATCACAAAGTGACCCTGGACACCTTGTATTAACTTTAGTATCAGATCCTGGATGTTCATCCTTGAAGTTTGACAGGTTGCAGTTTGTCCATGGTGTCATAAACTTTGCATAGAGTCATGCTGATTGGCATGGAGCTACTGGTTCTAAATATTTGGTGGATGCACTGTGCATCTTGTATTGATTGTGTCTACTTGAGCACTTGTTCTCTGTTGCTCTTCTGTCAACTTCTCAGCCTGTATGTGCAGCTCCTCCATTTTTACCCCTTGTAACATAGTAAAAATGAGAAGGCGATGTTAACAAGAGAAGGAGAGACAAACTTGATTGCTACTTGTTGCTCCTTCTCCCACTGTACAGTATCTGTCCTCACTTGAGCCTCCACCTCAAACTCTTTTTGTGCCATGAGGTGCTCCTTTTGAAGTCAAAGACTCTGAACAGTTGAGGAAATGAGCTTAATGGGAATACTCACTAAGATAGGAGTCTTTGAGATGGTAAGATAGAGCAACAGTTGATGAGGACTGGTGTGGTACAAGAAAACAGAGATGGATATTCTGTAAGAGGAGCAATTAAGTAGGAGCTTTTCCTTATATACAGTACAAGATGTTTATATCTGTATAGTAATATCAGTAAACAATGAATAATCAAGTAAATGTAATGATCTGTAAAGATAGGATCATTTGTAATCATACTTACAAGAATGATAAGATAAGAAGGTAAGCATGATATCTTATCTAAATGATGGAGAAACTGATAAGATAAAAGATTAATTTCAACACTCTTTCTCACTGTTCAGTTGGGAACATTGTAAGGATAAGACTATTAAAGTATGACTCTGATGGTAGCACCATAGGTAGGACATGGGCTCATAGTACATCCATATGTAGAAGAGATAGTCACAAATCTCTGGTGGGAATACTCACTAGGTTACCTAGTCATGGTGGTCTTGTAGGTAACAGATAGCTAAAGGGCAATAGTAACTACTGGAGGGAGTGACCCTATAAAGAATGATAGAGGAGTGACCTCAGTAGTTTAGGATGGAGTAGTAGTGCTTAATGTGATACACTTAGCAGTACAATAGAACAGAGCCTGATATGATTCTGGTTAGAGGAGTAACTATAGAGAGCATCTTCTTATATACAATACATGCTGTTTGTACTTGTGTATAGAAGTTTCATAAAGGTGGAACAATAGTAGTCAATAGTATTATAAACTCTTATCAACAGCAAATAGCAATAAATGAGCTTATTGACTATAAGTGTCAACCAATGGCATACAGTAGGCAACAAAACTATTACAATGTCTAACTCAGATGCAGTGCATGAAGTGTACTGCAAACATAAGTGAGAATTTGATCTAGGTATAGTGAAATGAATTAAAGTAGACACTCTTAGCTACAAATCATCCCCTAGGTTCATGGCATTTGGACCAATGGATGCCAAGATATTTACATTTTAAGTAGGCTATGTCATTGTAACAGTTTTGTTACTGATGTATTCAAATATAGAAACTATATGATGCCAAGAGGTATTATGGCATAAATGACTTATGTCATGGTTGAATAGTTCAACCTAACACAAACATAGCCAAATACCATCTCCATCACCACTTCCTTCACCATGAAATCCCTTTCAAATGATCAAATCAACCAGATTATCATTTTCTTGGAATCTGGTCAATCAACTCATCAAATTGCTCTTTCTACTGGCTTTAGCACTGCCACTGTCAGTCATATTCACACCCAACTCTGTCCCAACCTCCCCAAGTCCTCTGATAGTTGTCCATCTATCATTTCCCCTACTGATATCCAACATGCTATCCAGCTTATTGATACTGGAAAGGCTGAAAATGAAGTTCAGGTCACCAAGACTCTTCAGGATGTCAAGAACCATTCAATCTCCCCCTAGACTGTTTGTCAGCACTTGAAAAAGGCTGGCATGAAGGCTGTGATCAAGCAAAAGTGCTCTTTTTTATCCAAATGTCATAGGACAGCAAGAATGGACTTTGCCTTAAGCCATCAGCATTGGACTGTGGATGACTGGAAGCATGTCATATGGTCTGATGAGACCAAAATTAATTGTATTGGGTCAGATAGTAGGAAGTGGGTGTGGAAAAAGGCAGGAGAGGGCCTTAGTGATAGGCTTGTTGAGGAGACAGTCAAGTTTGGAGGTGGTTCAGTGATGATGTGGGGCTGTATGACTTGGGAAGGAGTTGGAACAGCTTGCAAGATTGATGGTAGGATGGATGCTAACCTTTATGTGCAGATTTTAGAGGGTGAGTTTCAAGATACTCTCCAAACTTATGGGTTTTCTCCAGAAGACATCCTCTTTCAGCAAGATAATGACCCCAAACACACTAGTAAGATAGCCAAGCAATAGTTCCAAAACCATGGGTATGAGGTCATGGAATGGCATTCTCAGTCACCAGACCTGAATTCTATAGAGCATCTATAGTTTCTTCTCAAAAGGAGGCTAGCAGGATATTCTGGTCCAGCAGAGGGGATAGAGCATCTTTGGAAGAGGATAGTGAAAGAGTGGTATGAGATTGGGGTAGAGGAATGTCAGAGACTGATTGAGAGTATGCCTAGAAGGATTCAGGAGGTCATTCAAGCCAAAGGAGGATATACTTCATACTAATTTGCAATACCCCTAATACCAGCAACAAAATTATTACAATGACATAGCCTACTTAAAATGTAAATATCTTGGCATCCATTGGTCCAAATGCCATGAACCTAGGGGATGATTTGTAGCTAAGAGTGTCTACTTTAATTCATTTCACTATATCTAGATCAAATTCTCACTTATGTTTGCAGTATGCTTTGTGTACTGCATCTGGGTTAGGTATTGTAACAGTTTTGTTGCCTACTGTAATGTTACAACTCATTCTGATCTGTAGGCAGGCCATACTTTTTTTTATTCCCTTTGTCCTCATTAGGTTATTCTTTTTTTTTATTAGTCATATATTCTCATATAACATAGACTCTATTTCCATTTCTTGATAACATATAGAACCTCTGACTTATCCCTTGTCATTGCATCATCCTTTATAGCTTTTGTTTCATCCTCATCATTTGATACTGCAGATTCCTGTACTTACTGTGGACTGTGCTTTCCTGTGCTGATGACTTTCCAAGGTGTTCTTCTTCCACTCTTCACTTCCTACCACAAGGGTATATAAAGTCATCTATCATGTACTTGTATTCCTTAAGCTAGATCTCCTCAATCTTACCAATTTGTGGATAAGTGTCTTGCCAGTTTGTCTGACTTGACTCTTGCTTCACTCAAAGCCTAAACTCACTGTTCTTTGAGGCTATGACTTGGACCTACCTGATACAAGCATAACAATATCCCTGTGCTCCAAATGCAGTTCACACCTTGAACATAAGCTATTTCCATGTCTGTTGTTCTCATGTCCTGTTGTATGGCCTCCCCTTTCCTCTCCACTATTCTTGTCATACTCTGTCACTAACATGAAATATGTATGTGAAATTTTTTATCCTCTATCCTTGAACACACTATTCATGTATACAAGCTCTTCTCTCATATCAACTGATTTATTTTGTAGGGCTTTTATATCCTTGAACACACTATTCACATATGCAACCTTTGCTCTTGCATCAACTCATCCATCAAGTAATTCCAGAACTGCTAGTCGTCTCTTCCAGCTACTTCTGGTAATACCATGTTATCATTTTCCCTCTCCAGAAATTCTTCCACCTTTCACCTTGCCCAGTTCATTGTTCTCTCACCCCCATGTTTCCCCTCAAAATGAATGATCATGTTATACAAAATTATGCAGCATGCAATCCAGTAGCATGCAATATGTAAGTTGTCTTCTGTTCTCATTCAAAGACAAAGCTCACAAAGCAACTGGAATCAACCTTTTAGAGCTGCAAAAACATGCTCTACCTGCATGTGAACCTGTTGTTTTTTAGCTTTCTGATGGCCATCATTGCTAGGTACATACTTTTGACAGATATCAGTTATAAATGTTCTGCTGACAAGTAAGCCTTCCATGGTGTAACTTCTTGAACAGTATAGCACACCATCATTCAGATGGATATGTCAAGTCAGCCCAGACCTAGTGCCCATTGGGAAGTATTCTTCCTTCATTTGTTACCACCTGCATTGATCAAAATGCATATGCATCATGTACACTTTCTGGATGCCCTAGGCTATACTCAACAAACATCAAGTTGTATGTTGTCACAACCCCTTCACATATGAGTACAAATATGATTGAACATTTTACTCAACTAACCTGACAATTCAGTGAAAAATGTGACTTCTGATTGTAAAAACTATCACTGAATAATCCTGGATGAGCATGGAGGTTGATTGAGGTGCCATCAGCAGTGAATTTGTCTTTGCACCAGGCCTTACACATCAGCCATGTGGTGTATCTGTGTGCTTGATGTAAATGGGGTGATCTAATAGTTGGAATCTTGATGAATGTATCATAGCAGTTGAGAAGAGCTGCTATAACACAGTGTGTACAATTACATATAGTTCCTATGCTAACCCCTGCCCACTGAGCTACATCCTCAGGTGAGCATGTGTTACCATAGTGCCCTGCACAAAAAAGAAATATGGTCAACTGGATGAAGACTGGTAGCTGAGGTTTGTTTGATTGGTTGTGGAAAGCTAGATGTTTGCATATCACATCCAGGATATCATCAAATATTAGCAGATTGACACAAACCTTCTTCCAGAATAAGTGTGGATGATGTTCTGTAAAGTGCCCAAGAAGAGGAAGCTGAGAAGCCTGTATCATCCCTTCATCTGGGCATTCAAGTACATGTGTACATATCACCTTGTCCTCCAAAGCTTTAAGGAACTGAAGAGCATTTCTATATGGTGTCTTGATCTCCTCCACAGTGGATACTGTTGTATCTGATTCTGAATCAGTTGACATATGACCAATGAATAGTATAGAGGAGTCAAGGGATATCAGAGAGAGAGATGTCTACTCTTCATCATCATCCAAGGATACATCAGTCCAGTCAGAGTCTATATGTTCATCATCACTGCTCCCCATGAGGACATCATTGATCTCTTGATTTCAGTGGATGACAATAGAAATTGCACTTTCATGAAGGTTAGCAAGGATTTCTGGACAGATGGAATTACAAGACATGGTGATGGATAGGATCACTCAACTGCCCAGTTTTTGAACATCTCATCATTATATATGTGTAGATAAAAATATTATCATTACATGTTGGCACTATGGGATATGGTGAACCATAACTACCTTATTTGGTTATTGGAGTTTCATCTTATTGGAGCTTGAACATACCCCAACTTTGCAGTAAATTTCAATAGGGTTACCTAGGGTTTATCTCTAGCTGTGCCTAACATGAACACTCTTATTAAGAATGACCTTGATCAAAGGCAATCAGATTGCAAGCTCAAGTCCAACTATTACCCATTCCCTGTTGTGCATTGATCTGTCTATTGCCCTCAATTTTGTTTGGGATGAGAAGATCCATAGATTCTTTATTCTTGTCAAGGGTATTGAGGGTAAGATTATCCTCTTCCATGACACATTGGTCCTTTGTAGATGGTATTTGTGATGTGTTGAAAGCAAGACTGTGAGTGAGTGTAGAGTGGTACTGGTGGTGCTCAAGACATGCCACCAGCTGGAGACTGGTGATTATGACACATACATACATGGATAAGTGTACCTTTATATGCTGTCTTCAACTTCTCACCAAGGTGAGCTGACCAGTTTAGACTCTGTTTATTACTCATGTTTTATTTAGTTTATGGCCTCTTGATGGACATCTATTTACAGAGTTTCACCATTCTTCATTACCCATTGTTGATGATAGTCATGTCTAAACTAGCATGCCTTGCCATCATGTTTGTTTTATCATAGCACTAGTGTCAACTAACTGTAGATGATCTTGCAGCTTCTCTGCATTGCTAACAACAAGCCTGACCAGTTTTTGAACATCAATGAGACAGAGTGATGGCCATACATTTACTATATCTGTGACAAGGCCCTCATAGTATATCTGAAACATGGAATTGATTATTATCACAAGACACTAGTCAAACAAGACAAGGTAATCCTAGAGTGGCTATTTGAGTCTGGTGCAATACAGGTTCTGATGGCATCCAAGGTACATTTGTTTTCCTGGCTGTTTTGGATGGAATTGGTCATCAACTATTAGATAGGACATAGTGTGGAGGCTCTCAGTAGTGAGTCATATGACTATTATTATAGGTGTGCAATTTTTTAAAGGCAAGAAACCCCACTATGTGGATTACCCTGTCATGGACATGCTACAGATGATGGGTTGAGCTTGTTGTCCCTGTGAGGATGATTGCAGTCAATGTGTTGATGTGTCAATAGACATGTAAGACTTCTACAAGGAGTTCTTGTCAGAAGAATTGCCAATCAATTCCCACCTGCTGATGCTCCTCTTGCATAACTACTTCCTAGCTGAAATCATGGTGAAGACAATTAAGAACAAGTAATATGCTATGGTGAGCCAGTTTGTAGTTATTTCTCACAAGAATACTTATGGTGAGTCTTATTGTAGAGCATTCTGACATGATTGTACTTTTACTGCCAGATGACTCAGAATCCAAACTAATACAATTTACACAACATCAGTCATCTGACACTATCAGACCACTTGTCTGAGCTGATTGAGAATATACTATAGGATCTTGTGAGTTCAAAATGTATTGTGATTGGTGGGTTTATTTCTAGTGTATTTATCTATCCAATTACTCAATAGCTTCACAGAAGATGAGATAGATGTCTTTGCACTCAACCTCAGCATGATCACTGCCTACTACAACATTTCATGCAAGTCACAGTTTACACATTCCTAAATATATTGCTGACAATGCCCACAGATGTCACTGTCAAGATCTATATGTTATTACTCGAAAAGCATACAAAACTCAAGGGATTGCTTAAAGCTGTTTTGTTGTCCACAGAGTTTGAGACAATTCCCATTTATCACCATGAAAGTGTTGTTCTTTGCCACATCTATGACCATCTTCCCATCAAGCTTAAATTTCCTGATTTCAAGGTATCACATTTCAAAACATTCCACCTCTTGTAAGCACATTTTTCTTATATATAACTGTCACCTGACCTTACCACAAACCAAGTATTGATGCTGGAGATGGTGTTGAACTTACCTTCAACATATGGGAGTGTCACATCATTGAGCTTGGAGTGATGGACTTGTCACAGATGTGTATGCAAGTCATGTCAGAGACAGATTTGCTATTGGAACAAATGCCATGTTATGATTTCTTTTCCTTTACTTAGTCAGTGTATTCTGGACGCTTCTCTTTTCCCTGTGATTACTCACTTCTTTTAGTCATTGGCCCAATGACTCATCATCTATTCCTAATTGCAGTCCCTTCCATCATCTTCTTGGACATTCCATGTGATTCTATTGCATTCTAGTTAGTTATCTCACTGACCAATCCTGTGTATGAATAATTTTTTCACATTCCATTAGTTTCTATACCTTAGGTATATAAATCTTTCTCTTCCTTCTCTCCTTTCCTTTCTTTAAGCTACTTCTCCTCAGAGTTACCACCTGTATCTCTAGACTAGCAATCCATTGTTTCCTTCCCTTATCATCTCTTGACTCTTTGAGCCTCCACCTGTGCTCTGAACAGGTAGTTTGTCCTTTGAACCTTCATCTCAGGGTATCAAGTTCTCCATCTTGAGAATAGTACCTTGATCTAGCTGACCAATTGTCATCTGACACTTAGAAAGTCCCAGTCAACAACCAATTGCCTGGTGACTCTAAATGACCAATCAGCATTTAGTCCTTTGTCCTTGACCCAGAAAATCCATTTTCTGATACTCAGTCTCTGGCTTTTCTGAGGTTGTGCTTCACCCAACCCAGACCAAGTGTAACATGCCACATTTGAGCTCAAGGTGTGTTTTCTCAGTGATCTTTGTCATAGTGGTGGTACTCATCACATATACAGATCATCCACATCAGCAAAACATCATTTCACTTGACTGTGTTTTAATATGAGCAAGTCACTCATTAAGTCACTAAGTAGACTAAGTCTGATAAGAGTCAAGGGTTTTGGATGTCACTTAGGATCATACCCTTGAATTGTGCTTTAATATGTCTTAGATTGGTTTATCACAGATCTTACACAGCACAAATTAAGGTCAACTAAGGTTAGATCAGGAGTGCTATGACATCACTAAGAGCAACCCAAACATATTAAGATGAGTCTCAAGGACTCAAGTAAACATGAAAAAATGGAATTAAAATAGTGTAAGCATGGATTTTAGTCAGCAAAATGTGATACCTGAGAGAAAGAAAAATGAAAAAAAGCAGGAGAAGAGTGCCACAACCAAAACAGGCAGTCAAGATCCATCGTAGAAGATAGCTATGAGGTCAAGAGCAGTAATATGGAAAGGATAAGCATTATGAAAAAAGTTGGGAGATAGAAGCAAATACAGCAACAAGCACTCTAGATGAAATGCAGACAGTTGAATGTGAGAGTATATCCAGTCACCAATGGATGGGTTTCTTCTCAACCTCAGTGGTATGACCTGAGATCAGTGAGTTCAGCATCATCATCATCACCAAGTGCTTCAATGTCATTGTCTTCATCATTACTGAATGTTCCATGTCTGGGTTTTCGTAAATTGTCCTTTACTAATTGGAGAAAGGCTGTGATGATGCCATCCCACACCATTGACAGGATTTGCTGAATGCTTTGCATAAAGCACATAGTCTCATGGCCCCAGCTATCCTTCTTGAACATTTCACTGGAAATGTGCACCTTCCATTTCTCATTCCTAGTTGCTTTCTTCTTACCCTTTCCAGATGGAGGGATGACTTCAAATGTGAGAGCTCAATCATGGAGTAAGACAAATGTTTGTTTTACCTAGAACACACTTAGCACAATCCATGATAGAAATGGAATGAAAACATACCATGACACCAGCTAATGCAAGTGCCACTTGTGGATAGCTATGTTTGCTGCCTCCTAGCCCCATCTTAATTGGGATGTCCATAGTGCCTTGAATGAAATTCATGTGTGCCAAAAAAGTTTGCAATATGAAGCAGGACTTCCACATCCCTTTGTACTCCTGTAGAATGATGTCAGTATGATAGCAGCCTAAAATATAACACAGAAGAGGAGGTAGATTGTTCAATAACAGTCCTCACCTGCACAGTTTTACCTGAAACATCTTTGAATAAAAAACAGTTGCCATCTAGCCAGAAGCTTGCTAGCTGAGACTGTGCTTCTGGAGTGCTGAATCATAGACTACTATTGATCAAGCTGTGAATCATTGCAATGCTTGTGGATGTAAATCCTCTCCACCACTCTGTCATCCTCTGAGTGGCTTGTCATGTGAGTGTAAGTACTTCTCCATGTACTGTATGAAATTGCACTGGTACTTACAATGGTATGGATTGCACCATCAACTTGAATAGTGGTAGGAATCTTGTTTTTGTAAATGACAGTCCACAATAGCTGTAATAACTCAACTTCTGATGAGCTTTTGGTGCCCCAACACATACTCAGCATCCCATTCCATTTGGTGTAAGTTGGAATTAAGGTATCACACCATTTATTATTGGTCATCACACCTTGAGGGAGGTGGGAGTTGTTGTACTTGACTTTCCTTGTAGAGCTGTCTGAAGGATTTTCATCTTGTCTCATGGAAGGTTTCATTTGCAAGCACTTTGAGGAAGGTGTGTTGGTATGATTAGCAGCTTGAACCTAGATACCACCACCCTGTCATAAGTCACTTACAGTCATTGCTTGCTTGTGCCCTGAGAATGTAGAGGTGGGAGCATCAATGCTAATAAGGTCATCATTCAAATTGTGAGAAAGATTGACCTAAATACGATCCTGTCAATGTGGAAATTTCCACCATGAAATGTCACTCATAGTTGTCCCTCACTCCTGACCTGGGAGTGTAGTGGTGGGTGTGTCAACAATGTCCAAGTCATTGTCAATATCAAAGGGATCAACCATGACATCAAGGGGAAGATTGATGGGCTCAGCTTTGACGGATGTGGGAGTGACCAGTGGTATCTGAGTAAATGGGGGCTGGCTATAGTCAATATATTCATCCTAAGTCAAAGCAGTTATATCCAACTGCATGATTATGACATGAAAAAGTACCTTTGTCTGAGATAGAGTCTGCATCTTCACAGCAGAGGATTCAATGAGTGAGTGTGCAGCCTCACATTCTATGTTGTTGTTGTCATCCAGTAAGCCCACAGAAGACTCATCTTCAGTGCATGCCACAGAAGGAGTTGGTAAATGACTTGGAGAGGGTTTAGGCTGAGCAGAGGCTGCAGATGAGTAAGCTGTTGCCAGTGTAGCTGTTAGGTTGAAGAACAAAGAAATGTGTGTACTACTGGCCATGTTTGAAGAAGCTGGGATTTGCTGCAATGAATGTTTCAGTTTGCCATTTTTCTCTATGTCAATAATCCACTCTTGTATACTACCCAAGAACATCTCTTTGATATCATCATCTTGGTCATTGCTAATGAGGTTCCAAAAAAAAAGTGTGAGTTCAGTCATTAACAGCATAAATGAATGTTAAAGGAAAGTATGAACTGATTTGTTATCTTGGAGTTTGTTAATCTGTATGCATCTGATGAAGTGCTGACTTGATGTAAGGCATTGACTGCATTGCAATGAAACATCCTTCTCAGTTCCCTTACTGGCTGTTCTGGCGCCTCCTTCCCCCTTTTCCTGGTGTCTGTTACCATTGTCACTGCTGATACTGAGACATTATCCCTGATGGGATTATCAGTAGCATCTTCAGTTTGGGCTGGCAGTGATGTCAATAGCTGACTCTTTAAGGCAGGTTGAACCAGTTGAGGTCATGATCACAGTTTGGAGGCAATTTGCATCCTGATATCCTTGAGCACTTGCTTGTCCTGAATACCAGCAATGTGTTTATTCCTAGCTCAACGCTCTTCCTTGGCCTTCTGATGTGTTTCTTCAAGACACTGTTTGTTGGCCTCTATTTCAACTTTGGTACAGCATTTGTGTTTTGCATCAAGCAGAGGCTGAGCAATGTGTTTTGTAGCATTTTCTTTTTGTGTTGCAACCATCATTAGTCTCAAGGATAAAGAGATGGCAGGACAGTGCCAGTGGAGAAGGTGAATGTTGTAGCAGTTCCCAAGTTCTGGTTAGGCTCCAGGGACAATGTTGCATTGAATTGTAAGTTGTGTTTACAATTTGTGCCATAATCCTGACTCTATACAAGAATTTTCTACCAAGGCTTTCCAATACCTGCTTGCTGAGCTTTCACTACATTTAGGCTTCCTTGCTCATACCCTGGGTACTGGCAGTTGCTGAAGAATAAATCAGCACTCATTCAGCATCAATGCTCTGCACATCAACATTCTTTCCAAGTTCCATGGTCAAGCCAATCTCATGATGGACATGATGGGGCTACAAATGATCAGCCATGTTTTACTTGGGATTATCACCAACTTTTAGATGGTATTTTCTGGTCATTCTTCTCCCATCCTACTTTTGACTTCAGACTTTAGGACACATTTGTAATGAAGCCAGAGAATTTATTGATCTGGCCACTCCACCACCACCACCTCCTGTGCAATCCAGGGATAATTGGACACCATATTACAACCAGTTGGAATTCAACACTGTGCAGCTTCTCTTTGTGGAAGAAGAGATGTTAGTGAAGAAGATTGATTCTTTCCTTCATCTTTGGGGTGTTTCATTGGCTGTTCACAGGGATGTACCACCCTTTTCTGATCATCATGACCTATACCACACTATCAATGCCATGCTACTTGATGATGTGTCATGGAGTAGCCATTCAATCAGCTACACAGGTGACAGACATGGTAAAGCTCCATGGATAGACACTGAATATGAATTCCATTTCTGGGATCCACTCAAGCTTGTTCAGAACATTCTCAAGAACCTGGATTTCAAGGGTGAAATTGATTACACCCCATATTGTGAATGAGAGGAACATTCAGATGGGACATATAACTGCTGTTGGCATGATCTCATGTCAGCAGATTGGGCCTGGAAGCAAGTGGTACACATAGTCAAGATTCATTGTATTTTATTTGTTAATTTGTGTTCAGGATATTATTGCCCAAGGTCCCCAGACACATGGTTCCACTTTCATGCCAATAATCCTTGGTAGCCACAAAACAAAAGTTTCTGTCACCACAGGACAGAATGACTACTATCTGCTTTATCTATCTATTAGAAATGTCTGAAATAATGTCCATCATAGCCATCACAATGCTGTTGTGCTTGTTGGCTTTCTCTCCATAGTCAAGAGTGAGTCAGATAGCTAATATGTGTAGTACTTGTTCTAACACCTTCTAATATCTCCTATAGCAACGAAGAAATACTCTAATGATCCCCATTTCCATACCTTCAAGAAACAACTTTTTCATTCCTCACTATCCAAGATCCTTGAGATGCTCAAACCAGGCATGACAACCCCAGAGGTTGTTATGTGTGTAGACAGCCACTATAGAAAAGTCATACATGATTTGGGACCATACATTGCTGACTACAAAGAACAAGTGGTGCTAGCAGGTATTGTGTGAAACTGGTGTGGTTGGTATGTAGTGGCTTTTGACTTATGCTGTGCCACCTGACAGTCATCTCAACAAATATCAGGTCAAATTTCACACTTCCCCAACAACATGCTATGAAACATTACCCTGAGCACATTTGACTTTTTGGTGCTCTGAATGGGCTCTGTTCTTCAATCACCAAGTTGAAACATATTCAGGCCATCAAGAAACTGTATTAGCATTCAAACAAATTCAATGTGCTGAAGCAAATGTTGCTCACAAATAAGAGAATGGACAAACTAGCCACTTCGCTGGTTGATTTTACTGCCTGTGGAATGCTTATAGAACCTTCCACAGTGTCTCATGTTCGATACTTTGGTAAATTATGTTTTATTTGAAGGAATCATTATTCTAATCATGTGTGACAGAAAGATGCAATAGCAATGTGGATAACAATGACATTACACATGGTAGCCCTAGTTCCACCACTAGTGATGTGCAAGGCATCAGTTTGGATGACATCAATCAGCAAGTCAACAATGCCATGGAGTCAGGGATGAGGATGACAAGGAAGAGGATGAAAGTGGCATGGATAGAGAACAGGTGCTATGTGATATTTGCCTAGCCAGTATAATCTGTGAGTGCACCTTTCCCACTAACAACTCAGTCACTCTGAAATATTTCAAAGAGTGCTATTGTGCCTGAACTATTCCAGATCTGGCCAAGGAACTCAATATCCCAAAACTTCCACCCCTTATTCAATATTTCCTCTATGAACAGCTATATCCAGATCAGCTCAAATTCTCTGCAACTGTGCCACTGTGACAAATGCCAGTTTACAGAGGGTGTTTGAATGTCTTCCACTCTACCATGACCACCTTCTTTGTGCCAAGTGATCTGGGTGGAACTTGAGGTATGTACCATGAGCACATATGAGCAACACCATCATGGTGACATGGATAATGATGTCAACAGTATAAATGACATGGAAATTGCCTGAGTCTTGTGTTTTTTTTTTTCCTTTTCATACCTCAACAAATCATATCTCTGTGTGCTTGTCCACTGGTACAGGTGTATTGGCTCCCAGCTGGACAACATTACAGGTTTTTGGATGGTACACCCCTTGTTTGCAGAGGATTGTTCACATGAACTATCTGTCATTCATCTTGACACTATTTTCTATGTAGTGCACCTACTACCTATATTTGGCAATGTAAATCCCATACATCCCCTGGTTGATTTTAACAACTCCCTCAATACCTTTCAAGGGTACTATGTGAACAGGTTTGTGGATCATCACTCCTTCAAAATTCTATCTTGAATTTTTACATCATAAGTTTCTCAATTTTCACCTCTTTGTAGAGTTATTCAATTCTAAAGAGCATTCTCAGGCATATGAATAGTGAACACCAACAAGGACAACTTGGACTCAGCAGTTCAAGCACAATGCACTCACTTAGGTCCTGAGAAAAGCCAGTATAGCCAAACAGATGATAACCTGATAACGAAGATTCAGACAACTGCAACACATCAGTATTGCATTCTCCCATGCAACCACTCCTCTTTATTGACAATCTATGAGATGGCATTGACATCCCTTCCATCACCAACCTCTATAGTTGTTGTTGTCCTTCTACCGCTTCTCACACAACCACTCCTCTTTATCAACAATCTATGAGATGGCGTTAACATCCCTTCCATCACCAACCCCTATAGTTGACATCACCCTTCCACCACTTCCCATGCAACCACTCCTCTTTATCAAGATGACGTCAACATCCCTTCTATCACCAACCCTATAGCTTCTCATTGTCCCTCCACTACAACCACTTCCCATGTCATCAATCATTGCAAACTACCTCCCATCTCAACATCAAGGCCAAGTCTCATGAAGAAGATGACAACCACATCTTCAGGAAGTGGCAAACATCTTTCAACTCCCCAGACAAGGCAAAATTGCTTGAAGAGAAGGAACACATGGCCTAGATGACCACCTTGCTTGATGCTGGCCCCATGAGCAAGCTAGAAGCTGATCCAAATGGCAATGAATGGGGCAAGCTTGATGCTGAAGACAGTGATGAGCCATCAATGGTCAACAAATGGGGCAAGCTTGACACTGAAAACAGTGATGAGCCATTGATGGTCAACAAATATATAAATGAGATTTTTGACTATATGAAGTACATCAAGGTATGTATCTGTTGCAATCATCATCCTTAGCTGACTGGTCACCTCTAGCTTGGGACCCTTGCCAGTCCAGATTATATCTCCAGTCAAAAGGAGCTTGTATGGTTGATGCAAGGCATTCTTGTCTGGTTCATTCAGATCCACACTCATTTCTGTTTTCCCTCCAAAATGTTCAATTCTTCCTGTGTGTAGATATCATTGACTGTTTCCTGTCCACACAGGTCACATCACTTGCCAAGTTGTAGCTTGTTGGCATTAGATGTCTTTTAATCACCCCAAAGGTCAAAGAAATCATGGCTTCTTCCATATCCCACTTCCTCCACTGTGCTGACTCTTCCTACTCTGAGTCCAAGATCCTCCTTACAGAGCAATTATATCATTGGAAGCTCTCATTCCCCAATTCAGTACACTTTCCTCATTGCATCAGTAAGGCCAATGACTACAGTGTCAAAGTGACACAATTGTCAAGTATCTTCTGAAGGTTGGGTACTGGAGTGGTGCTTGTTGGCAACTCCCCTGGCTGCTGGTTCAATCTGGCTAGCTAGGTTGATCCTTGGGAACTACAAATAGGTAAGTACATGTCCTTGTCCTCATACAGCATAGTCTGATTCCTTTCAAGACCACAAACTTGGCTCACTACTCTTATGCCGAGAGCTCACTACTCCCCACTGTAAACCTCATGCTGAACTACATCTGAAAACTGATACAGCATGAATTTTTTCACAGGAAATATGTTAGTAAATGCACAATTCCCTCCTGGATCTGACTTATCTCACCTGCAGGCAAGTATCTGAGTGTGTGAGTAGGCACTCAAATGCTTAGACAAGAGCACATAAGTATCTTTGGAATATGATCTTCCCAAGCTCAAGGACCTTTGCCATGCTGAACATCAATGCCTGGACATGGTAGCTGAGAATGGCAATGCCACTCTCACACAGCCATTCTTTTTGATGATCTAAAAATCATTCTACATCCATTTATGGACACTCTACATTCCTCACACATCCTATCATCCCATCATCATGAACATGCATCTGTTTATTATGCAACCAAGAAATTCCTTATCAGTGCCTACTTTCTTTTCACTTGTCATGTCTTCCTGGATTATGCCAATATCCATGGAAGTTACCTGGTATCTGGTGTCATTCCCATTTCATTTTATCAGTCATCAATTGCCCTTGGTCCATCGTAGTTCCTTGGCTTTACAACACAACATCACTACCATTTGGAGTCTATTTACCAATGCTATTGACCTCTGCATTAGTCTTTGTTGCCATTGATCTGTCTTGCACTTGCCTTGCTCATTATGATTGTCATTCATTGTGCTGTCCATGCATATCCTTATACACTACCCAATCTCTGTGATACCTGACTCCTCTTCCACTTAACATGATCCACTGGCAGATATCAGGGAGGATCCTACTCCTGTCTGTTCTGATGATGCCATAGCTGTCAATATCCCATCACCAAGCTTGAAAGCCAATTACTGTCCCCTCTCCACAACCACCTCCCATGTCATCAAACAAGAAGTACATTGTGCCAACCTCTCAAAATGAACCACCTCCTATCTCAATGTCAAGGTTGAGTCTTGTGAGGAAGATGACAACTGTGTCTTCAAGGAATGACAGATATCATCTGACACCCTGGATGAGGCAAAATTGTTTGATCACCATCAAGCATTGTTTACCAGTGCCATCAATCTCTGTGTATGTCAGTTTTCCTCACCATCAATCTAACCTGTACAGAAATGTGCAGCACAGTCTCAGGCTCCAGCCCACAATGAAATGGATCAAATTCTTTGTCAGTCTGCTTCCTTGTCCTTGAACTTGCACCAGTCATAGCAGCCTAATTCAACATCCTACATTCATTCTCATCATCTCCATGATGTTCTAGGCCACTGTCAATGTTGCCTGGCACAGTCATTTTATTGCTTGGATTGCCTGGGCATCTAGAGCCTCTTAAAGTGAGTTTTTGACCCTCTCTTGCTCTATCCCATTTTTCTGATGCTTTCTAACATGTTTTGCAGCTTCCTCACCATGTTCCTCAAGTTCTTGTCATGTCTGGATGTCAGCAACATGCCCTTCATCATCTGTCATGATTGGCACAACCTGGGCTCCATTTAGTGCATATAACTTGTTCTGTTACTCTTGTGGTTTTCTGACACATTCTGGCATGTTGTGAGGCATGTTCAGGAAGTCTTGAGAGCCCTTGTCATCTCTCCAGGCTCCCAACACATCTGCTTTGACTCCCACTGCATTCCACTCAACTTGAGGTCCCATTGATGTCAATGGTGTGTACTTTGACCTGTTATTCTGGGTATTTTCTGATGTGTTTTACAGCTCATTTGGAATGTTCCTGGCATCTTTGACACTCCTGTTGCGTCTCACTGCCTTTGGCATGCCTATTATCACATTTCAGATCTAGTACTCTCCCCTCATGCTCAATATGCAGGGGTGTACCTATGTATTCCCCTGCAGTACCCAGTGGCTCTGTGGGCATCCAAGGTCCTTCCATATACTACCCAGCCCCTACCCATGACAGTCTGAGGCCCTGGAGGGAACATCAGAGAGACAGTGTAGACACCTTGTGAGACCCCTCCTTATCCTCCTTCCACAACTTACACTCATACCAGATACACTGTATAATGCATGCTACAGTCTCAGCCTGCAGTGAGAACACTGCTTTTGTGGAACATGACAAGATAACACATATGGAAATGCATGCTGTGTTCACAGCCTACTCAGATGAATTTGGCCCTTCATGAGTCTTCCCCTTGTCCTCCTGCTGTGACTAACACTTGTGCCAGATACGCTGTATAACATACACCATGGTTGGTGATCACAGAAGAGGGCATAGAACCACCTATGTATTAGATGGTTTCATAGTGTAACATTGGCTGTCTTAATCATCTTTGGTGTTTTATGTTTTATATTGTGTTTATGGCTCAGATGGCTTCTTAGTGTAACATTAGGTGTCTTATAATTATCTGCCTGTCTTAAGAAATTTAGATGTTATGATTACTTTGGTGTCTTAAATATATTTCACAAAAATATTAAAAACATGTAAGACAAGGTCTAAGTCAGCCACCCTGATTTAATTGTCTTGAATGAGCTTGATCATTTATAATTGACTAAGAACATTTAAGTTAGTCTAAAACAAAATTAAGAGAGTTGAGGTTTTGCTGATGCAGTGCTGCAAGAAAAACAAGATCATGTTTGTATATGACATCATGGAAATAGAAGATAATGACCAAACAAGTGGCTCCAGACAGAAGTTGAACAAATGTATATCAATCCCAGAGCTTTTCTTTATTCTGTATGCTGACATTTTGTGACAGGCAAGACCTATGAAGAAGCTAGAAAACTGGCATCCCAGACACAATTTGAACTCACTGCATCTTTGAGGCAAGAGTCAAAGCCATAACCTAGAGAGCTGGGAGATGAATGTACCTACCATGGTCTCATTAGACAATTTGGATGAATCAAAGTGATCAAATATAAGCCAGAGGAATTGCCAGAGCAGGATATCTGCTATGAGGTGGTGACAGCAACAAGATCAACATAGTATAGTGTACTATAGCAAAAGTATTGTGACTATGATTCATGACACTGTCTATACATACAAAACTCATTTTACTACATTCTAGCTCATTTGTTGATGCTGTACCAGCATTATAACTGCTGTCAATGATAAATAGTTTTAAGATAGTGGCCAGACTCACTGCTAGTCTCATCTCAACTTCAAGTTAACATTTTGCTTTACAGTAATATTATGACCCAAAAAGCTAAGTACAAATGTCAGTTCCTGTATCCCCATAGGCTAATGTACAATCTGTTGAAATTGAAGTGCTGTGACACTTTGTGACTGTTGTCATGTTCCTTAATGTGACTTGATGTAACACTGTCACACTGAGTGACAGGGACCCTGTGTGACTGTGAATTACCATATTCCTGGACTCTTTAGTGATCCAGGTTTTTCAAGTGGTTGGAAGCACCAAGCACTTTATAGAACTGTGTGAATATTTATAGATAACTTCAAAACATCATGTAGTAGTTGGAAACACCATGTGTTTGATGGAACTGTGCAAACTTCTTCTGAGGTGGTTGGAAGCCATGCACTTCACAGAATTGTGCAAATCTTTATGGTGATTCAGACACAAGGACATCTGCACCATCAACAAGCGCCTAGCATACATGCTCAATGCTGCTCTTGCTTGCCTGCTTGCCACTTCACCATCTCTTGCCATCTTGCCCACCTCACCTTCTCCATTGCATCACAACAAGGATGCTGCTGTGACACTTGCACCATCAACAGGCACCTGACAAGGTGACAAGGACAGTAGTAGGATGACAACATGACAGCAATGTGTCCCCCTAGTTCACCAGACGCACTCACTCATGCACTCACTACTTTGTCCACCTTGCACTCTCTCCCACTTGTCTCACCCTCTCACCTGCTTGCCCCCCCATGCTCTCTCACTACCTTGCACACTTCTTCACCCTCTGGGGCATGCCATGCAATGGCAACAACATGGTATGCACTTTTTATTGAAATAGAATACTCTGTAGGAACTCAGTAAACACTATGTATTAGTCTAGGTAGTAGCTAGACATTACCTGTAGGAACTCAGTAAACACTAAAGAACCTACAGTAGGAAAGAAACTGTAAAGTGTCCGCTCTAAGCTTATGTAATAACTACCATAAATGGACAATAAACTCCAACACTCCCCCTCAAGCATGAAACTGGCGGTGAATATGGTTGCCCAGAGGAAAGAAGGGGTAAAAGTAGAATAGAGAAAGGAATACCTATGTAAAGTTTCCTATGGAACACTCCTATGCGTCCGTGATATTGTCTGTTGAGGTCGCATCGTGCAGCGCTGGCGCAGTTGCCCGATTTGGTAAGTCGCGGCTCGGCTATTTGCTGGTATTGCCTGGGTGCGCGCACTCGTCGTCCTCGATGTTTGCACCATCTGCGCAGTGAGTAGGTGGGTCTGGTGAGTTTCCTGACCTCTGTGGTGAGTACTTGACTCGTCTAGGGCGCCCGATTTGGCTGCAACGTGACCGATCGCCTTGGTACGTCTGTCCGTGCAATTTGGTGTGGCTGACTTGCTTAGGTCGCAATCTGCGCCTTCGGAGTTGTCGTAGTCGCCCGAAATATTCGGTGGGCGACCTGGGATGATGGTGGATTGCCTTGGGTGGCTCAGGTACGTGCGCCGTTTCGTTTTCGTCGCGTTTGTGCTGATCCGTTTGGTATTCAGCCAGCGGTCGCGTTTCGAGTCGTATCGACCCGCAGCGTGCGCCGCTCGTTGCGCCATCCGTCTGGCACCCTATCCCATCGTATTTGACGCCGTTCGCATCGGTTTCACGGTCCCTTTGGCCATCTTCGACCTCCGATTCGACTTGCTCGCCCATGCGCCCTCCTGGACCCGTATATCGACTTTGCGCGTCCGTTTCGACATGGCGCGTGCTTCTGTCGTCGTAGGTAGGTCTCTGGGTGCTCTGGGCTGCGTCTGGTGCGACCGTTTTGTGGTTGGGGCGGCCTGGCTCGTCTTGGGGCTCTGGAGGTATGTCCTCCTGCTCTGCTCGTTCTACCGCTTTCCTGACGCGTTCTGACGTGCCCCGCAGCTTCTCTGGCCTGTCCCTATGGTCCTCATGGCTCCACGACGCTGGCGACGCGTCCGCTTCACCATCCGGTGCGGAACGCTCGACTTGGGCGGTACATGGTGCGTATGGTTCGACCTGGCGTTCTATGGACCGTTCTGACGCGTTCTTCAGCTCGTCTAGGCGTGCCCTAATGTCGTCGACGCTGTCCGCAGCTCCCGTCGCGTCCGCTTTGCCATTTGGCACGGTCTGCTCGACTTGTGGTCTATATGGTGCGTACGACTTGGTTTGACGTTCTGGGCGTGCGCCGACTTGTCCTGACGCTTTCTTCAGGTCGTTTGGGCGTGTCTTGGGGTATTTGACACTCCCTGATGCCCTCGACGCGTCCGCTTTGCGATCCGTCGCGATCCGCTCGAGTTGGGTCCCATATGGTGAGTACCCGCTCTGTTCTCGTTGTGGTCGTTGACTGACGTGGTCTGGCGCTTCTAGCGGCCTTTTCGACGCGTCCCTGGTGCCCTCGTCGTGCCTCGACGCTCCCGATGCGTCCGCTTCGACATTCGTCGCGGATCGTTTGATCTGGGGTCCATTTGGTACGTGCGTCTTGACTGGGCGTTCTGGCTGTACGCTGATCCTTTTTGCTGCCTTTGACAGTTCATTTCGACCGTCTATGGCGTCGTCGTGATGCCCTGGTGCCGCCGACATGTCCGCTTGGCCTGCACTGAGCTCGAGCTCGCGCGTTGCGGATACCCTGTACTCCCCCTCGAGCTCGAAGCTCTGGGGTTCGTTTCGCCGTGTAGCGGCTTTGTCAGGCGGTTTGGGAGGTACTCGGAGGTGTGGTGGTGCCCTAGGTACGTGGCCGTTGTGTGGTGGTGGTTGCTGATCGAGTTCTTCGTCTAGCGCTGGTGGTCGCTCGCACATGCGTGCGCTCCCACTTGCCACCTCGTTTGGCCTGATATGGCCGTCCTGGGTGCACTCCCCCTCAATCCATGCATCCGGGGGTTTGCCCTCGACGTCTTCGTCGACTCCGCTGTGGCCCGGATCCATTCCCTGCACACCTTCGTGCAGGTGGTCCGTGTCGGCTGCCTTTCCCATCCCCGCTCGCTTGACTTTATCGTCAGCGATGTCTGGTGGCCTGGGGCGCTCGACGGGCGTGTTCGGCGGGCGTATTTCGTCTGGCCGTGTGCCCTCGTCGACCGTTGCTGGTGCCCTGGCGTTGTTGGCGTTGTTGTGCGGGTGGTGGCTGCGCGTTGCGTTCCGTGCGCTTGCGCTGGCCTGGTCCTGTGCGCATTCCCCTGCGCTGGGGTGCTGCGGTCGAGCTATGCTCGCCGCTTTTGCTGGTTTGTGGTCGCGCGGTTCATCCACTGGCGTTGTGGGTCCTGCGCATGTTGCGTCTGGGTTCGCGACGTCAGTGGTCGCGTCGTCGACCTGCTGGCCTGCCATTGGGTAGCCATGGGCTGCGCTCTGCGCGCGCGCGTTGTTGGTAGAGGGTGCGCCGTGGTCTGTAGTGGCCGTGGCTGCGATTGGTAGGTGCGGTCGAGCAATGCTCGCCGCATTTTCGTCGTCATGGCTCTCTCCAGCGTCCTTGACCCCTTCTGCGGCCTGTTGGGCTTCCCCTTGCGGTTTTGTTCCGCTTGGTGCCTGTATGGCTGGCGTGGTGGTCGTCGCGTCTGGTGGGCTTGCGACGGTTTCCCGCGA
>JBBPMY010000075.1:0-36326 GCA_038090615.1 Phylloporus gajari | reverse complement strand
GACATGTAATGATTACAAGACTAGATGTGTTTTTGTCTTTCCAAAAAAGTAAAATAGGCTGGACCAAACCAGACTTTAAAACACTACTCACCTCCTATCCCAGTCCAGTCAGGTAAAATTCCTGTCTAGTACATCCTGTAAGCTCTACTCCTTGTGAATGCAGGTACTCTTGAAACTGTCAAGCCAACCCCCTACAGCAACCTTCAGATCCTCCCCTTGAACCTTAACTGACATTGATGACTGAGAATATGCCATTTGATGTTGCCTTTTGATAGTAACACCTTTCAGCTTGTCATCATCTAACCCTTGTTCTTTGGCAGTGAACTTCCTCTTCTTTTTGTGCCTACCATACCTTTTCATATTACAGGTCCTTTTCTCACCACCAGTATCCACAGGTCTGCCCTGATTGACATTGAGAACAGGAGCTGTCTTAAAGGGGGTTTTGATGGTGGCATTCAAAAATCCATCATCTCTTTTCCCTTCTACATCTATACCTACCTGTTTGTTGACTTTCCCTCCATCTACTGTACCTGACTTTTGAGTGAGCCTTTTGACTGCTATGGCCCTTGTCAGAACTTGACAAGACCAAAGTGAATCCAATGAGAGGACTCTGTGATGTCTTCGATACTAAAGGAAAACACCTCTCCTCCATTCCAGCACTGACTACTGGGTTGTGAACCTTGATGAAATCTTTGAGGTCTTGCTCACTGTAGCAGTTTCCTATAGCATGTGAGAGCCAGAGCCTAATGTCAAAGTCTGTATGTATAGTCTCCACCCTTGTTGCATCCTGGTCTTGAAAGGACATTGTAGGCAGATGAACAGAATTAAAACTGCCCAAAACAGACCAGGCTGTAGCCAGTGGCAAACCAAGGTTTTTTTTTCTCAGGGTCAGTGCTGTTGTAGAACATAGTATCTTTTAGAATTAGTCTTACAGGGGTTAAATTAAACTGACACTCTTACAAGATAGTGTACTCCATCAGATCTCAATAGTTTTTGTTTTTTGTTTTCATGACAATAAGTTGTATAAAGTTAGTTGTAGCATACCTCAATAAAAATGACCAGTATGAGGTCGATGCTGTTTTTCATGAAATATGAGGTCTGAAGGAAGTAGTGCTTTACATATCCTAACATCACCCACTAGAAGAAAGGGAGGGAACAAGCTCTGGATGCAGTTCTTAAATATTCAGTAGGAGAGTCAATGGTACAAGTCAGAATAAGTAATGTCGCAGATAACAGTGTGAATGTGAATATACATAGGCAGTTGGAGTAGCCAAAAACTGTGTGGTGAGCTACTGACAGACTAGTGCAAGTGCTGCAAAGGTGAAAGACAGTTTGGAAGCTGGCCTATGTGCCACATTGGCTATGCATTTGGAGGGTGGGGTGAGTTTTGCAGCTGAATTGAACAATAGCTTGGGGAACTCAAGGTGTATGATCAAGTTAGTAATGAGTTATGTATATATCTTGAAGACAATAGAAAGGATCCCTAGAGCTGGAGAGCCAGGTGGATGACAGCTCTATGTAGGGTCAAGGTGAGGAAGAAGCTTGGAAATATAACATTGACTGACTGCCTATGGAACATATTCAGATAGTTGACATAGTGACAGCAAACATATAGATTTCATAAAGATGGCAGCAAGTTCACTTATACATATACTACACACAACCTTAATTTTTTCTCTCTGGCACAGCTGGAAGGGCCCCCACACCCTCTTCCTACTGTAGCAATGAACAAAGTGACCCACTACATGCATGATGGCTTTCAAGGCTAGATTGGGGAATGACCTATCTGTGAGAGTCACATATTCACTATCATCCTCCCAGGTACATGTTTTAGAGATCTGCTGTGGCAACATTCACCTGAGTCACATTTTTGAGAGTCAATCAAAGAGGGGTTTTGCTGCATTTGTTTAATAGTTCAATGATCAAGCAGTCCTTGGATGTTGTGATTTCTTTGTAAGACATAGCCACTTTTGATATGTCCAGTGTTTGAGCAGTCTGAAGAAGTATACATGCATGAAGGGTTAAGTGAGATGAAGCCAACAGACCTCAGCATCATACTGTTCATTGGCATGAATGTAATGTCCAGCCAGCAAGGCCATGCATATAGTGCAGGTCACAAATGTCACACTCATTGTTGTGGGTGTCACCCTTGCCAGCAAGGCAGGAGAGGCAAAATGTCAAAGAGCTACCTCTGCCATATGACTAGAGAACAGTACCTGTGGAAGGAAAACAGTGCTGTTGGTGGTTGCCTAGAAACAAAACCTGTAGAAGAGAAAGTTGAGGAAGTTAGTGGTCACCAAGATGGATCACAGTATGGGCACCACATGATCATGTGACATTCATTGGCATGAACACAACACCTAGCCAGCAAGGCCATGCATACAGTGCAAATTGCAAATGCCACACCCATTATCATGGGCATTGCCCTCACCAGTAAGATGGGACAGGCAAGATGTCCAAAAGCTACCTCTGCCATATGGCTAGAGAATGGTGCCTGTGGAAGGAAAAAAAAACAGGGCTATTAGCAGTTGCCAAGAAACAAAATCTGTGAAAGAAAAAGTTGAGGGAGTTAGTGGTCATCAAATGGACTGCAGTCAGCAGACCAAGGTTGGCCCCTCTGGTGTGATGGGCACCACACAACCATGTGATGTTCATTGGCATGAACACAACACCCAGCCAGCAAGGCCATGCATACAGTGCAGGTCACAAATGCCATACCTATTGTCATGGACATTATTTTTGCTAGCAAGGTGGGATGGGTAACATGTCAAAGAGCTATACTACCATACAACTAGAGAGTGATGCCCATGGAAGGAAAAAAATAGTGCCAATAGCAGCTGTCAAGAAACAAAGGGTGTGAAAGAAAAAAATAAGGAAGTTCATGGTCACTAGGATGGTTTACAGTCAACAGGCCAAGGTTGGCCCCTCTGGTGCCACAGGCATCATACAACCACATGATGTTCATTGGCATGAATGCAACACCCAGCCAGCAAGGCCATGTACACAGTGCAGGTCATAAATGCCACACCTATTGTCATAGGCATCACCTTTGCCAGCAAGGCAGGACAGGCAGCATGTCCAAGAGCTATCTCTATCATACAGCTAGAGAATGGAACCTGTCAAAGAGAAGAGAGTTAGTAAAGTACCACTGATATTCTGTGACACAACATGAAAAACAACATGTGACTAATTGATGAACACAGGCACCTGCAGAGAAATGCACATGGCACATGGAAAGAGCAAATCACACATACTCATAGATATGATGCACCTTGGCTGAAACAAATATGTTAATGGCAGTATCATGATCAATGTTATTTTTGGAGAAAGAGGAACAATGTCCAAACAAGAGCAAACATGACTTATGACTGTGTTATTGTGGGAATGTCTAGGTGTGGAAATAAATAACAATCAGTTGCACATCACCCAACAAGTACAATTGTAACAGGGTTAGTCAACAGTATTGGTTACAAAGAGAGAAAGACAGGGCTGCTTGCTTGTTTGAGAATAACAGTTATGATATCTTATGTGGTTGACAAAGGAATATTTGTAGGCAATAGGCAGTTAACAACAACTCAACATTACCCCATAAATAATTAAATAATTTGATGAGCCCAAGCTTAACATGCATCCTCTGACATTAACATATACACTTGCATTCTCAACAAACCTAGTAGGCAACCACCAGGACATGGAGTTCTGTTGGATTAACTGAAAAGGGCTGTGTGATCATTATAGCTGACACAACTGCAGTTTGACCTATTGTCAAGATGGAAAATAATCTTGATGAAATGAAAGAGCTCAGCTCACACCTGTTAACATCATACTCTGACAAGCCAGGTGAGTAAGATGCCTGTGCCACTTCCATGTCAGCAACCTTTTTCCCTCTCAGGACATATGATTCAGTTTGCAGAGTTTGTTGAATGTAACATTCTCTTGTATCAAATCTGCAACCTCCACTCACTTTGTCCTGCTGCTGCAGCATCTCAGATCTGTCACTCACTCTCTGAATCATTTCGATTGAGAAATCCCTTTACTGTCAACTTGCTCACTGGTGGATATGGCATGGAAGAGCACAAACAGGCTCTTTATTAGGTGGATTATCTGGGAGCAGCAGTAGAGATATCTTTTACAGTGCATAGATACAGGGGTTACAACACATGTGGCACAATATTTGAAAAATGTTGTGTGACAGAGAAGCCTGGTTGGAAGGCTGAATAGAGCAGCAGTCTACACCTAAACAACTCAAACCTCAGATGTAATATACTGGTTGATCTTTATCTTTTACTGCAATGTGTTCAACTGTGTTTGGATGATGTCTTCTGAGTTGAGTGGTGGGCACTAGGGGCCTTGAGGTTATACCACACAACATCTTGCAGGTCTAGTTGCTGGTAAGAAATTCATAATACCCATACTCCAAAGCAATTTGCACAATGCCAAGCTGATCCATGTCAACACTATCTTGCCCACTGTAATTCAGTATACATTTGCATTTATGATCTTGAGAACAATACAAAGTGTTTATGAGGGAACAAGACTGTAACACTATGAGCAGCATGCAAGAGAGATAGGGACCATGAGCAGCCACTAGATCATGTCATGGTCCAAAGCCAAAAAGTCCTACATGTAATCTTGAGGTGGAGGGATTGCCTCAGGTCCCCTCTTACCTTGACCATTCACCTCAGGTGTGGTCTGAACACCTAGTGGTGCACTCAGAGTGTGAGGAGCCACTACCTGGAGTTGTATGCTTGTGGGTAAGGAAGTAGGCACATGCATAGCAACCATTCCAACTGGCTGAACAGACACTGAAGTGAGTGTTGGTGGCTGAGCTGTCACAGTGACATTTGGGCCCATATTTAAAGTCTGTGCCTGGATTCCCACCTGTGGTGCAACTTGTCCTGCAAGAACTGGCAATGAAATGGCTTTTGACTGTTGTACCCTCACAGTAATATCCTCAACCAAAGAGCCTGTGTTCAAAGTCTGCCCATGTACTCCAACCTGCAATGTGATGTCCTATAGTGAAATTGAGCTTTCATAGTGACATCTCCAACCACAGGACCCATGTTTAAAGGCTTTTCATGAACTCTGTCCTTTGATGAATCAGGCTGGGTTGTCACTAAGGGAGATAGGTGAGCTGCTGGTTTGCTTACAGCTGTACTGTTGTTTACATGACTTGGCCTCAGACAAGCCAGTGAGGAAACATTCTGGCTGTGCTGTGCTGCCAATACTAGAGCCCAACCTTCTTTGAGCCTGGAAGCCTGCTCTTGCTGAAAGTGATTATGTTCAGCACATTTGATCAGAAGGAAGCATTGTAACATTGACTGAATAGCTGCTTCCAGTCTTGGTGGGTCTCTGGGATTTTGACCTTATGATTTGGGCTGTGAATGCCTCAAGCAGAGCTCTAGCCTTGGAGTAGTTGAGCCAAAGATTAGCAGCCCCATGAAGGGGTGTAGGAGGTGCAGACCTACACTGTCAGTGCATAATTTAATCTTGAGCATCAACCTACTCATGACTGGCTGAGCCTAGAATGCATATGTCAAGACAAAAGTGTGGTGCAAGTGGGTTTGACTCACTGTTGAGGGTGATTAAAGTTGAGGTCCTCTTCTATCATCAGGAATTGAATCACAGACATGTGGCCTTTGAGATATACATTGGGATATTTGTTATGTCTAGAGTCAATGGTGAGTTCATCCATTTCATTCCAAAGGTTGACACTATTATGATAGATGACCATACTGTACAATCTCTTCTTCCATAAAGTCTTGAAGTCATAGTGGGTGATTTCACTGTAGATCCAGCTGTAGTCATTTTCATGAGGGATGAATTCAGGAACAACATGGTCTTGGAACCTACAATCTGCCCAGCAACAGGGTTAGTGAGTTCCATAGTGTGCTAAACCAGTCTCACTGAAATATTAGATGTTAAGGGTGTGGATGGGGTTGGCTCTCATCCACCTGTGTTCATCTGTTATAATTTCTTTGAGGTCCTTTCACAGCCAGCCTTTGACATCTCAGATCAAAAACTTGTTGAAGACATCCAGGTAGTCCTTCCCATCTTCATGCATTGTGTGGGAGAGAAGCTTCTCAACTATCTTCCTTTGAACCATGAGGTAATACAATAAGCAAGCTCCATTCTGCTCTGTGACCTCCTTGATCAGAGGCCCCATATTTCATACTGAGAGGGCCTGTATGCTAGTCATGCTTTTTATTCACAGAAGGTGTGTATGATCATGTAGCATAATTGAACCCATGCATCATGATATTGAAGAGAAAGGGGAAGGAACCTGGTCAAGTTTTTGTCAAAGTCAAAGGCCTCTACCCTGCACCAGAGGTACTCACTGCTGTTAGGGTGGGTGTATTCTTGCTAGATGGGCAGCTGATACCAGTGAACTTTGTTGAAGGATTAAATCTAGATATCTTTGACTAGGGTCATGTAGCTTGCACATAGGATGAATAGTTTCAATGTAGAGCCCCTAGTTTTAAAGCAATTTTTTGTGTTGGTCATGTTGACCACAGCCTTCAAGGTGCAATCCATTTGGTGTGACATGCTAGTGATTGTGGGGAGAGAGTAAAAAGAAGACATTGTGGATATGTTGTGTGACAATCACAAATATATGCTTATATAAGCAAAACCTGGTGGAATTACCTAAACAAAAAGCAAATGTAGATCATTGAGGGTCAAACACCATGTCAATCACTTTTTGACAAGTGTGGCAGGATGTAGATAGATGGACAAGAATAGAATGAATGTCTTATGAAAGTAGCCAAGCCAGTGATTGTGTGACAAAGACAAACAGAGACTACAAGGTGCTTGGTTCTGAGTGAGCAAATAAAATTTTTAAAAAAATACTTGATAGTCAGAAAAGTCAACCAACTGTCGGAAGAAGGAAAAGCCTCCAAAAATGTTTTGCAGTGGACACCAAGACCCAATGCTGCATCAAATGAGCTCAAAAGTGAGGCATGTATTAAATACATGGGAAATACAATAGTATAATTCCTTTGCAACAAGAATGCACTGCATACCCCAGACAGTTTCTTGGCAATTTGAGTGTGACTGGTAGGAAAACAGATCATCTTCTCCAAATGATTCCTTTTCTAGGGATCTTTAACAGAGTATAACTATTGATAACAAACCAGCATTTACAGTCATTCTTAGCCCCTCCTCTGCTGATGAATAAAATTTTGTTGTTTTAAATTAAAAATGGAAAACACAAGAAAAGAAGTAGGAGGGAAAAGAAAATGACAGAAAGGAAAGTGAAAACTAGACAATATGGAACTCTCCCACCAATTGCATACAAGAATTTGTGTACACATGCAAGGATGGCCTCATTCACTGACTTTGAATGTGAACAAAGATGGTGTCCATGGCCATAGCCAAGAACTTGTTCAGTGAGTGAATGGCATTAATTTCAACCATGTTTATTTATTGATTCAGTTGAACATTGCAAAGACTGAGTCCTGTTGATCACAATACTCAGCATCAGTGGAGTGTTGAATGAAGACATCTCTGAGCTTTTGAAGCTGTTCACAGGTGAGTGTATGAGTTGTGAGGCTCACATTCATACTCAGCCAGGTAGCTAATGATGTGGTGGTTCAATTAGGGCCAATGAAGTATTTTATCTTTTGTATGATTGAATATAAACCTTGTTCACAATGATACTAGCCTGTGCTCTTGGAGTAGATGGTCAGCATACAGTCCTAAAGCATGTTACAAAGCTCAATGTCTTTTTTGCAGTATAATGTTATAGTAATGGGAGCTTATGTGTTCCTTGACCCACCCATCACAAAGGAGCAGAGGCTGTATCCTGATGAAGAAGAAAGTTTGCAAGTGTTAATGCTATAAGTCTTCAGAGCACATCATAAGTGAACTCAAGCTCAAGGTGACTGTCACTGGGGATTTTCTTCAATAGTATTAGTACTTGGGGATCAGCAATATGAAAATGGATTTGCATAAAAGATTACAAGCACAACAAGGCAGTCATTTCTACATACAAAATGTCTATGCTTTCTGTCTCTTCATGGTTGGAATAGGCCACTTTTGCCTTTCAGCTACAGTGATGAACAGAACAGCCAGCTGTACAGAAGGCAGGTAGCTATGTCAAAATACATTCAGAAAGGTGCTGTCCACGAGAGTGACATACTCATCAGCCTCTTTCTGAGTCACCTTTGGCAACTTCCAACCACACAATTGACACATCATTTGGATTCCAGATTGGTCAGACCTTATGTGGAAGTTATAGGCTTCTGAATTGCATTCCTCTTTAGCACAGGCAGAGAATGATATGCCCAAGGGGTGCCTTGATGGATAGTGAAGTGAAATCTCCCTGACTGTTGGTGTTGAGTTCTGCCTGTATTGCTCTTTGAAGAGGACCATGAGACTCATCATTTGAAGTAAATGAAGATCTTGGACAACCACTTGAGACAACATGTCCTAGAGATTGCCAGTCTTGTTGATAGTGACCCAGTTTATGGCTTTGATTAGAGTGTTTTGCACTTCATGTCCAATTATTGTAGAGCCATGAAACCCCAGCACAAAGTCAAACAGATCACTGAACATCATCACAAGATGAAACCTTTGCATGAACAAAATACAACCAGACTCACTCTTGCAAAAGCTTCAAAAAGTGTATAAATCTGTCATAATGGACCATTGCAGGTCTGCAAGAAATGAGAAGTAACCTATGTCAACCTTGGAAGCAATGGATAGTTTGGTGTGCTCTAAACACTTCCTCATCTGCTCCTTCATGGCAGATATCACCAGGTTTGTTATTAGGTCCATGTGTGCATAGCAGAACTGCTCAATAAGCCTATAAATGACTATGGACCATGAGAAACTTATATATTCAGGGGAGTTTTCAAAATGTACCAAACACTCAAAGGTTAATGAGTTGTGAATGAACTGTACTAGTGCTGTTCTAAGAGATGCAGTTACCAGGACCATCAGTCAATCAAGCCATGAGTGTATTTGACTGGCATATCTTTAATATCCATACTGAAATTCTTGACAGTGAACAAGATGTCATGTATGACTTGCAGACATGTACTGGGAGAACTTCATTTGCTACCTGTCTTCCTCTGTGCCATCACCTGCTATCACATACATGGCAGAGGAAATCTATGAAGGCTATGTTTGTTCCATAAAAAATGCACTCATGCTTTATGTCTGAAGACAATTGGATGCAGATGTAGGTGTCACATGATATACACTTGTGGCAGCTGCTTAGAGAAAAACATCCACACAAGCTGCAGTATGTTTTTTGTATGACCAAAGGTTATGATTGAGGTTGTACTATGGTCATTTTAGCTGGTGAGTTAGGTTCAAATGCAAAAATCATGTGCCATCTTTGGGGGAGTTCTTCCAGGATGTGGCATTATATGGTTGCTTGCACTGTAAATAAGTGGAGATGGTTTCCTTGGGCATAGTAGGTATGGCACAAAGACTCAGTTGGTGAAGAGTATGTCATAGTGAGGTGTTCAGAAAGCTAGCAGCCCTGAGGGTGGTAAAGAGACTAGACAGTAATGAAGATCCTTACAATATAGTCAATAAATAGAATTCACCATGAAAGCAAAGTGTAACACATGACAGTGACAACAAGTCAAGCTGACATCCACACAGTGAAGTGGACAAAGCAGTGGTGGCAACAGTGGACAATTGGTGGGCCACACCATATTATTGGATATTATTGTTCCCATTGTCTTTATGTATTGCCTGAAGACTGGCCCACTATCTCAGGAAGCAGTTTTTGTGAAGGGTAAATTGAAGTGCTGATCCTTTCCATTTGAGAGTTTTGTGGGCAACTTGTCTTGTTAACCAGACATAGGACAAGATGTCTTTTAATTTAGTCTTTGTCTTGGTGGGGCCTTGGAATCTTCTATTTTAGGATTCAACAGGTTTTGATGTCAATCCAGAAACGTTCTAAAATGGTGGCTCATGAAACTAGTTAGACAGTCTGGAACAAGAATGCATGACTGCAAATGTAGAAACAAATGCCCTTATTGGTAATATTCTATACTATGTATAATATTTGAATGCAGGAGATATATCTCTGAGGTTAAGTAAACAAAAATCACCAAGCCATTGTTGAAATCATAAGAAAAGCCTCTGTCATGGTTTGTCACCAGGAGAATATCTGCTACACTGAAGTCTGAAATACTGCATATTGCTGTGACCCAGCCATAGACTAGCCCCAAACTCCTGTCACTTCAATTCACTCAGAATAAATGTTATGTGCCTTATCTGGTGGGAATGCTTTTCAGGCTCATGTGACACATGTCATGTTGTGTCACAATGCAATCATATTCTGTAGCATGAACAAAGAAGAACAAAGCATATTTAAGGGGCACAAGTAAACATGAGGCCTTTTCCAAACATAAACTAATTCAAAAGACTGATCAGATCTTAGGGTCCACATTGAGACTATTTGTCTATGTCCATCAAGTTGTCTCCATGCAGATGACTGCTGTCTGCACCAGTTGACATGCAGCATGGAGAAAGATAGATGTGAGTTCCTCATTCAGAGGGTATTCACACCAAAAGACATCTTGAAGCTTGCTGTTGAGAACACCTACATATCACATGGCATTGTCCTTCATGATCTAACCAGATCTCCACATGCACTTTCTGCAAGTCACCCACACTTGGCATTGGTTATACTGAAAAACAAGGTTATGCCTGGAATGCCTATAAATGAGAGTGCAGCATTTTGTGAACTCAATTCCCCAGAGTCAAATAGCTGGGTTGTGATAACTAATTGAACAGCATAAAACCACCTTATTGCCATGTTCTTTGTAAATGCAGACAATGTTGGTTGATTGGAGAAGCATGAAGTTGTGGCCCACAGTCCTCAGCATGGTTTGCCAGATGCTGTCAGTCTTGTCAACATTGATGCTTTCAATGTTGTGACTGATAACCTTCCTATATATATAGGGGTCAGGAGAGGTGGTGCTAAATCTCAGTACAAAATTGAATATGGAGCTGAAGCAGATCAGTGCTAAGAGAGACAGGATGATGAAAGAATTCACCTCACACCTCTTTACCATTGACTTGATACTCTTCAAGACATTGTGGTGCCTGACAGTTGCACCATCTACAAGCAAAAAAAGCCTCTTCCAACCCCTCCAAGCTCTTTTTGAGCTCACATACCACTCCTCACCAGACAGGTTCCCTTCCTGGATACAGGCGTCCATAGCATTCTTCATTGCTGCAAGCAGATGTGAGCCACAGAAGTGCTCAATCACCTCCCCTGCACTGAGAGTATCTTCTTGCATTCAAAAGAGGCTCAATTGCATGTCAACAGACAGTTGGAGCAAAATGAATGTGTTACAAGGAAAATTGGAAGACAGTGAGCACTCACTGAAGAGACAAACCTCTTCTGTGATTGACACTGTGCTCTTGACCATGCTCATATCTATCTTTTTGAAGAAAATCTAAAAGAACAGAACTTCTAAGTGAACTGGAGAATGACAGGCAAGTGTAAATATATGTACATTTTCAGACTGTGCATAGTATTGGTGATTGAGTTCCAAAGAGAGGGCAGCTGACAAGAATAAATCCCTAGACAAGTTAGTGAGATTTAGGACCACTATTGGTCACATAAGCTTTGATCTTCTTCTACTACTGTATCCAATGAACTCATACTATGTGGAAGGCCTTAACATGGTGTGATGAGTAGTTCCTTTAAAGGACCATACTGGAAGATAATTGTGGCAGAGTATGTAAAGAAACTTTGCCTCCTTGTTCAGCAGGCTGAACATGATACAGCCACTACTCCCTCTGTCCCACTGGTGGCATTTGAAGACACCACAATCAGTGCAAATGCTATATTGCTTTGTATAGTCATCACAGAAGTTGCAATACTCTCTCATGACAAAGAAGGATGGTGGCACTATCAAGGGAATTGTTGTTGACTCCCCAGAAACATAACTCAAACATCATACCTTGATTCTGTACATCACTGACAGTGGATGAGCTGGTGGTGTTTGGTGGGGCAGTATCCTAGTCCCCAGCTCATCAATGCTGGAGATGAACCTGGCCATCAAATTTGAAGATAGTAAGAATTAGTAGAAGCAAAGGAATGCTAAGCTTAATGTGTTGGTTGTCCTTTCATTTGTGACAAGTGGAAACCACATACACCTTTGTTATCATACAATTGAAAAGCAAATTTAGAAGTCCAAGACTCTCAAGGTCATAGGATGAACTCTAGTGGGAGTTACTCACTAGGATAGGCCCAGTGTAGATAGTAGCTTTGTGTTGCAAGTAGTAGTGCTAAATGTGAAAACACCATGTAGTACAAGAGTACAGAGGATGGGTATTCTGAAGCTCCTCCTTATATACAGTACAGGTTGTTTGTACATGTGTATAGTAGTTCTAAATAGATAGAACAATAGTGGCCAATGACAGTAAAGGCTCTTATCTGAGCCAATAGCTTTAAGAATGCTTATTGTGCTAAAAGTATCAATCAATAGGATAACATAAGCAGTGTCAGCATCAGTCAGCATAAGTAATAATGTATCAGTTATCATAATAAGGATTATTAATGATGAGAAGTTATGATGACATGAATAATAAGAAAGAAGAGCTGACTAATATAGAATGTCTGATAAAATAAGATAAGATTAGACATTCTCAACACTTCTCCTCACTGTTCATGTTTGGGAGAGTGCAAGGAAAGATTATGCAGTCCTTCTAGGAATTTCACTTTTCCTAGGTTCTTAGTGAAGAGGTCCGCAAATTGTTTGTCAGATGGAACATAAAAGAGTTTGACTTCTCCAGATTCTATTGCTTCTTGAATATAATGTTGCAGAATACAAATGTGTTTTGTTCTTCCTTCTTGAACTGGGTTTGATGTGATGAACATCACACTTTGATTATCAATGCACAATGGTATGTGATCTATAGATATCTCAAGTTCTCCAAGGAGATTAGAGATCCACTGGATCTGTTTAGCATATTCTGTCATGCTATAATATTTGGCTTCTGTAGAAGATAATCTAACTCTTCATTGTCTTCTTGATAGCCAAGAGACAATGCTGTTTGCCAAGAACATGGCATATCCAGTGGTGGATCAAGATATATCAACATCTTCTGCCCAATCTGTATCAGAATAAGCAATAAGTCCAGATTTGTCTCCTTTTCCATCATATTTTATGCAAAGGGTTTGAGTGTGTATGAGATAGTGAACTATCTGCATGACTCTTTGTAAATGTTCTTCTGTAGGATTAGAATAAAATTGTGACATTTTTATAACAGAGTAAGCCAGATCTGATCTAGTTCTGAGCATTATATATAGCTGGTTGGTACAGGAACTGTCATTTCCTTACAATTCTATAAACCAAATCATTTTACAACTTTAGAAGTGTATGACATTTGATCTAGGACTAAAGTTTGCTTTTTGTGATCTCTCATGATTCTCATGCCAAGATATTCTTTGGCTTCTCTAAGATTATGGGATTCTCAACATTTCATGAATTTCTTTTTGTGAGTAAGGATCTGTGAATGATTGCTACCCATAAAAGGTGCATCATCAACATAAATGACTATAATAATGATGTCCTTGTCAATGAACTTGAAGTAAATTCCTGAATTCAAAATACAATGTTTGAATCCAAGTTCAACAAGGGATTTGTTGAGCTGCTTGTGCCATTCAAGCACAGCTTGCTTCAATCCATAGATGGCTTTCTTCAACTGACAAACCTTTAACTCCTGACCCTTCACCATGAATCCTTCTGGTTGTGTCGTGTAAATTTCTTTGTCAAGTTCTCCAAAGAGAAAGGCTGTCTTGATATCCAATGCTTCCATCTCCCAATCATTGAGAGTAGCCAGCACAAACAACAATTGAACAGTTTCAAACTGTACAACTGGCAAAAAAGTTTCTTTGTAGTCTATTCCAAAGATTTGCATAAAAACTTTTGTAATGAATCATGCTTTGATTTTCTGGATGAATCACAAAAATGATAAAGTACTGAGGGCAACTAGCCAAGCTTGGGACCAACTCAGGATGACTCTGCAGTCCACTGTGAGTAACTAAGAATGATATTAAAGGTGTAGGATGAAGATACAGTACCTAGAGTCTACTGTGAGTAACCAAGGGATCTCAGAGTGGACTTGCAGGAGCTATGTGCGCTTGAAGTAAATACTGGTAAACAACTGGCAAGCCACATCAGCCACATCATCACAAAACACAAGAGGTGCCACAAAAGCACAGAATGAAGGTAGAATGAAGGGAAAAAGTGGTAGGATAGAAAGTTAAATATGGAGAATCCAATGACACTATAATCGAAGTGAAATGAGTGCAAGATCACCAAACCTAACAAAAAACCCATCTACCTTTCATGGGTTTGCATCCTTGAGGTAAATCAACTAGTCCCCAAACTTGTCTCTCTTTCAAAGAGGAAATTTTGTTTTTCATTGCATCATTCCATTCTTTTTGTTCATCTTGAGGTAGTTTTACCACATCTCAGTATTGTTTAGAAACAATGCATTCAGAAGATTAAACAGCATGAGAAAGATGAGATCTAAACCACACATTAGTGTATAGGTTTTCTGTGTTGTCATCTTCTTTGGGGATATCCTGAGGTTCTTGTCTAGGAGTCAGCTCCTCCTGATCTTCTTAAATTGAATGTAATCCTTGTCTTATATCTGATTCTATTTCCAATGGTGGTCTGTCCCCATATGCATTATCAAGGATAAGTCATGGTCTAGGAACTCTCTATGATCTTCATTCCTGTCTTTGCTCCAGTGGTTCTCAAACTGCTGTTTGTCCTTCTCTTAGTGGTTAGTAATGATGAGGTCTAGCTTGAAATTACACTAAGGTTTTATCTTCCTGTTGTCTGAGAGTATACCAATTTCTCCTTACAGAATCTGGTATTCTCCACACCAGTGATGGTGGTGTGAGTGGTGTAGGAGGAGAATCTGATACAAGATATCTTTTATGCTGATGTTGATCATCAATTGATAATTTATGACCTGATTCAGCTCCTTGACATTTAATCCCTTGTTTAGTGGGTGTTAAACAATATTCTGAGGGAGGTTGTTCTGGAGAAGAGAATTCTCACTCTAGATCTTGTTCAAAGTTTTCTCATTTGGGAGATTCTCATTTAGAAGATTGAGAACTTCTTCTAGAAGGTGGATAATTTTGTTGATCTAGATTGTCTCCATCATCATCTCCATTATCCAATCAATTATATCCTTGATACAGATCATGGTCTGGAGGTAGATGTGGATTTTGTTCTTCCAGTCCAAGAGGAACTCAGAGTATTCATATTGATCTGGAGATCTCACTCTAGGGATAGGTCCATCATCTAGACTTTTGGAACATCGCAGAAATCTTTCTTCATCAAAAGTGGCATTCATAGACACAACAACTCTATGTTTGACCAAAAATGCCACCCTTTAATATTAGGTTTGTAGCCTACAAATGTCATTTCCTCTGACTTGGGTGACAGTTTGTCAGCCCTTTGTTCAAGAGGAATAAAGACATAGGCTTTACATCTAAAGACTCAGAAGTATAAAACATCTGGTTTCTTCTTGTCTTCTTTGAATATTTCAATAGGGGTTTTCCATTGATGACAACACATGGGTTGGCTGTTATAGATGTGGACTGCAATTTCCACAGCATCTTGTCAAAAAGAGTTCAGTGGACAGGCATAATGGAACATTGCCTCTGCTTTCTCCAGTATAGTTTGATTGAATCTCTCAGCTCTTCCATTCTGCTGAGGAGTATGAGAGACAGAAGTCTGATGGGTTATTTCTCTGGAAGTGAGAAATGATTGGAACTCTTGACTTGTAAATTCCCCTCCTCAGTCTGAACAGATAGAGATTAACTTATTCCCTGTGAAGGTTTCAGCTCATGAAACCATATTAGAAAAGTGCTGAAATATGTTCAACTTGGCCTGCAAGAAGGAGACCAAGGTATAACCTGTGCAATCATCAATAAATGTGAGAATGTATTTTGCATATGATTTTGGTTCAGTTGGCATGGGACCAACTAAATCAGTATGAACCAGTCTGAGTAGGCAAGAAGCCTGCTTTATAGAGCCTTTAAAGGATCTATCTGGCATTTTCCCAACAGAACATCCTTTACAAGGAAAGGTGTTATGAGAAGGAATGAGTTTAGGAATGCCAGTTAGATTAGAATGTGCATGGCACAAAGTATTTTGAGAAGTGTGACCTAAATGTTGATGCCACAATCACTGAGATTGAACACCCAAGAGAGAGGTTACAGAGCCTATCACTGGGGTCATCTGTGACAACTGAAACCAGTGAAGGTTGTTAGTGGGTGATGAGGCAGTAGCCCAAATCACTTCACATCCTCTCTTGTCCCAAATACTGGACCCTGTATTGGAAATCTCACACCAAAAGCTGTGGTTTGTTAATGCTGGTATGGATAATAAGTAACTAGTTGAATGTGGTGTGAACCAAACATCTTTTAATATCATAATTGAGGGCAAAATAACTCTGTCCACTTGTTTGACAAGTATGGTTCCTGGTCCATACATTGGAAATGATTCTCCTGTCACAACTTTGACATTACATATTTGTTCTCCCATGAGGACAAAATTATCCAGGAATGGGGATATATGATCTGTACATCCACTATTGATCATCCAGTGTTCTTTATTCCAGGCTGTTTTCTCATCCATCTCTGGAGATGAAACTCCCAGGTAATAGCAAAGGTGTTCATTAGACTTCTCATTGAAGTACATCTTTCTATCTAGATCTAAATAGTCCAGTCTCTGTCTATTGTAGACAGGAATGTGATGTACACTTTCCATGTCTCATGAAGGAACAATTCCTTTATGAGAAACATGATCTGCTAATAGGTTAGAGTTTGAGATTCTCTCACTCTGCCTACTAGTGTAAGGTGTACCATAAATAGAATGTGTATGTGCAAAAGAATGGAAAGCCTCTGTTGAGGTATAAGGAATGGGTTGAGAAGTAAAAACAGTTTTGTAATTGAAAAAATGAGAATATTGAGAAACAAGTCCTCCCAGCAAGAGGACTACCTTTTGCTTTTTCTCTTTCTTCCTCTTCTCAGTTGGTCTTGAAACTTCAGGTTTTGATGTTTGATCTCAATCAATGATCAGAATCTGAGAAGGCTCTGCCTATCTTCCATATTGAAGTTAGAAAGGGGAGCATCTTCAAAAGGAAGGATGAGAATTTTGTTCCATACCTTCATCTATGTTTTCTTCCTGCCAACTGTTAAAGTCTTCTTCCTGGATATTGGAGATTCCTGTGTTTTCTGCAGTGACTGGCCACTCAGGAATGTTCTCTGTCCAGTCCATCTCATTAACTTCATTTAATTCATCAGTGATTTCTTCACTGATGACATTGTGAACAAAACCTTGTTCTTGTTCCACCATACATATGTGCAGCAGGTGTCTTCCCTTTTCCTTTATTCTTCCTCATCTCAAATCTGACATGACTTGCTTTCTTCTTTGCTTGGAAGGAGGTGGGTCTCCTTTGAAAATTTCTATGACCTTTTGGTCCAAAATTCCTAGAGGGTTGGTTCTGATTAGAACTAGAAGCCTTATAAGGATGTCATTTGTGGTTAGAAGGTGGTCCTCTTCTTATTATATTGGTTTGGTTTGCAGAACCTACCTTATTAAAGTTCTGTGAAGTAGAAGTTATGTTTGTCTCCATATTTGAAATGTGGGATTTGAGCTTGTGTTATGATGATAACATTGTGTCTTCTGCCAAGATTTTGGTCATGATGGTATTGACTATAAAATTAGCCTGATCAGTGGTTAAAGCCACTGTCAAGCAGAAGGTGTACATTTCTGCTGGCAGATGATCAAGGATAAACATAGCTTTGAATGATTCAGAAAGATCAAGATCAGCTTGTAAGATCTGGTCAAAAAGGGAAGTAAAACAATTCATGTCCTCACTAGTGGTTCTCAAGTTGATATGAACCCAGTTAGCCCAATGGAACAGATGAAACTGTCCAGCCAAGCCTGTCAATGCAAACAGACCTCATAGTCTTTCCCACAAGCTCTTGGCTGTCAACACTCTGACTGCTACATCTTCATAGCTTACATGATGGACAAAAGTGTCATTAATTGAGTTGGCAATTATGCCACAAACTCTTTCATCAATGACTTCCCATTTGGGTTGGTCTCTAGCAATGGTTACAACCTATATGATGGTGCCATCAATCCAATTCCAAATGGAGAGATTGGAGAACAGATTGAAGATGCATACTCCATATAGGATAGTTGGAAGGGCCTTTTAGGACAGAAATGCGATTGATGATAATGTTGTCTAATTTGAAGTTGGTGAGAACAGCAAGAGCAGCCATTTATAGAAAATGGATGAGATCTGTGAAACCATATTCAGTGAACAGATCATCATATGTATATAAAATCATAAAGATTAAAGGAGGATGTTTGAGAAATATCATTTTTCTTTTCTATCTCCAGAGATGTTAAGAATTCCATTTCATCATCAGATCCAGGAAGAGGAATCTGATGCAGCAAGAGAGAACCCTGATCTCTTTTTCTCTTCCAATAAAAAAAGGCATAGCATTCCTTTTTATTGAAACCTTTTGGTTTCAAGGAACCCAATGTTCCCTTCTTTCCTGTTTGGTAAGCATACTAGACTCTTTTGAACAAGAAGAACTATGTGAAAAAGGATCTAAAGAATGTTTTTCTAAAACAGTAAAGTTAAGGTGTTTGAAATAATGTTAATTTTGAATGGCAATAGTTCTTTTATCTTTAACAAATGTTAAAGACTTATCTACATATGTTTCAAAAGGAATAGTAGGAGTTTCATTCCAACCATTTAAGCCTGCAAATATAATGAAAGGTTCTTTGTAATTTTTAGAGTAAAGATGTTCATGGGAAGAGTCTAGTAGCCAAGAAAGTGGAATGGGAATACTACTGTAGATTCTAAGTATGTCTGTGAGTTTGGCATTGTGTTTTGCCTTCTTCAGCAGCTCTTCTCTTTCCAAATCTATTAGCTTTGGAAAGGAATTCAGCTCTTCCTCAGCTACCACATGTAGTGGCAAGAGCTGAGTAGACATCATTCTCAGCAGTAGTTCCTATAGAGTCTTTGATCAGCTTTCTGATCTTTGTAACTTTCCTCCAAATCTTGGGGCAGGACTGTTTAAGTCCATCCTAGCACTCTCTATCAAAAAGTCTGTTCCAGGTTCTAATATCCATTCCTACTCATTGGCCATACTCCACAGCAGGCTCTCTCCTATACCAGCCTCCATCTGCTTTGTCAAGCCACAAGTCTTCATTAAAGACAATGTTGGGCTTCTTTGAGTGCATAAAATAAATATTTGCCTAATTGAGTGGAAAGAGATCTTGGTGCCCAACCTTGATCTTTCACCATGAATGAGTGATAGTTGTTACACTTGGTCCAGGTAGGGCAAAGTGTAACCTTAGAAAAGCCTGTTCTAGGTGCGTGATCTGAATACTAGTTGATTTGTCATCAACTAGACTGCCATGATTAGTCAATAGTCGTTAACTATGTCTGGATATCAAATGATTGGTTGTCATCAGGTCTGAATACTAGTACAGGAATAGCTGACTAGATCAAGGGATGGACTAGGTGACAAGTAGTTGTCTTAGGCCCATTCTCTAGATAGAAGACCTACAGTTACCTGAAGATAACAAGATCAAGGGTTTGAGAACAAGCTACCCATTCAGAGCATGGATAAAGGCTTTCAAGGAATCAAGGAGCAACAAGTGAAGAGGGTATATTGCTAGTCTAGAGGTACAGGTTATAACTCTAAGAAGAACTAGCTTAAGGAAGAAAAAAGGAAAAAGAGAGGCTTATATACTGTAAGTATAGAAGCTGATGGAAGGTGAAAGAATTAAAGTACACAGGAAATGGTAAGTATGATGACTAAGTAGAATGCAATGGAATCACATGGAATGTCCAAGAAGATGATGGAGAAAGCTACAAGTAGGAGATGATAATGAGTCATCAGGCTGATGACTAAGAGGAAGTGAGTAATCATAGGAAAAAGAAATAGCATCCAGGATGTGTGACTAAGTGGCATGACTAAGCAAGAAAAAAAGAAATCATAACATTACCCTTATACTAGAGTCAAGACAGTGACAAAGACTTATAAGTCAAGAAATCCTCCACCTGAGGAACTGGTTATATTGGTGTCTGCTGTGGTATCATAGTGCTCTTCATAAGAAGGAGAAGGAGAATGTTGAAGATGTTCAATGAGTGGCTGTGCACAAGATGGTTCTCTTGAAGGATGTATATAACCTGTGGTTAGTTGGCAGTGGCATGAGGAAAAAGAGAAGCTGGGAGGGGAATTGAATGGCACTCGGTCTGGAGTGCAACAGCATAATAGGCAACAGGTGACAGTATCATGAGGATGGAATTTGTGACAGAGCCCACATTGGTAGTTGGGACAGTCCACCTTCTGATGGCCAAAATGTTGGCAATTACAACATGCTTTGTGCATGTGTGGGTAGTTATATGGAAGGGGTTCTTCACTATTATGGCCAGTCCATCAGTTTTCCTCTTGCTGGATGATGTATTCTTTGTTGCATTTGAGAGGGGATGATGAGACAGATGGGATGGATGGGGTGTGAACTTCAAGTGTGCTGCACATGAGGAGAAAGGCAATGTGGGCCTGTCATTGTTCTGCCAACTCCCAAAAGTATATTTTGAGGTCTTGGAGGAATGATAACATGCCTAGCTAGTACATGGTCTCTAAGATGTTGTGGTGTATGGGGGCATGGGTGGAAGGAGGATGGATGTTATCTAAAGAGAAGAAGGCCCTGTAAAGAAGAAGGAGGAGAGAGTCCACATTGAGGTGGACATAGATGGGGACTGCAAGATGGTTGCAGGACAGGTAACAGAGGAGTTCCTCCTTCTGATCACAGTAAAGCGGTTCTTTGAGTCATTCCCTAATGAGGGGGATGTCCAAGGCATTGACAGCAGGTTAAGAGGTATTCTCCCAGTCAGCTTTGGCAACCACATCAGAGGGAGGTGTGATCTCAGAAAGAGTGATGACAGAGGTGGTAGGAGAGGAGGAAACATTAGAGGTGAAGTGGATAGTATAAAGGGGGGTCACTTGGTCGACTTCCTCGTCAGAGTAGAATTCAATAGAGATGGTGGAGAGGACAGGAGTGGCTGGTTTGGCAATAGTGATAATGGGGTAGAAGTGGTATCTCATGCAATGGAGAGGAAGGCTTGGGGGTGATGTTTCTTATAGTCAAGAAGGGTGGCTTTTGAATGTTTAAGGTCCTGCTCAGATCACCACAAATCTTCCTTGATAGTATACCCTTTTCATCAGATCAGATATTGCCTTGATGACAGGTCGCCTCAATGTCTTAATATCTGTTCAATTTTGTACTCTTCTTCACCTTCTATAAGTTCCAGGGATGGAGCCAGATAGTTCAGGCCATGGACATCATTTTCATGACAGGGTATAAGAAGGGAGGTATGGAATATGGGGTGAATTTTCCAGGTACTGGGAATGCAGAGTTGGTAACTGAGTGGGGATAGTACCTTGATGACTAGAAAGGGTCCTTCTTGCTTTAGTGCAAATTTTGGGTTAGTCAGGCATTATAGGTTTCAAGCTTCTAATCACACTTTATCTCCTTTGATGAAGGGAGTAAACTTTTGGCAAGTACAGGATGCCATGACTTGGTGAGTGAGTTTGTGAGCAGTGAGGGCTTCATCTCAGGTGGCAGATAGGGTTTTGAGTTGTTGTTTGACTGTGGGGATATAGGATTCTAGGAGGATGGTAGGTAGAGCATGGGCTTCATAACCCATCATAAGGTAAAATGGAGATTGGCCAGTGGTGGAGTCAGGACAGTGATTGTGGGCAAACTCAGCACGAGAGCTTCTGTGACAAAGAAGTGGGGTTGGCATCACAGAAGATGTGAAGGTAGGTTTCAAGTTCTTGATTCACCCCCTTGGTTTCTCTGTCAGTCTGAGGATGATATGGGTGGAGAGGGTGAGGTCGTAGTTCAGGAGTTTTTCAAGTTCTTTAGCAAAAGCAGAGGCAAATTGAGGGCCATGGTCTGAGATAATTTTATCATAGAGTCCAAATTGCTTATAAACATGGTAAAGGAAGAGTTTGGTGATGCCTTCTGTAGTGACAGAATCTTTGGTTAGGATAAAAATACCTCCCTTGTAGGTGTGGTCTACCATGAGCAACACAGAGTTAAAACTATCAGAAGGGGGTAGTCTGATGATAAGGTTACACAAAATGGATTGGAATGAGTGGGTACTGGTGGCACAGATTGGGGTAAGTGATGGGATAGTTGGGTGTGTATTAACTTTGTTCTGCTGATACACCCTACAACCTTCCATATACTTTCTGACATACACCACAAGGCCTGGCCACCAGAATTCAGCTGAAATGAGCTGATGAGTTTTGAGATAACTGGAGTGACCCACAGTTTCATGGTCATGGCAACACTCAAGGATGGAGCAGCAGAAGGAGTCATCTGGGGGAATGTAAATGTGTCCTTTATAGGTGAGGACATTATCAGTGATTTGTCAGCCAGAGAGACTGGAATAGAGACACATAGGGAAGGAGATGTTGGTGAGCTGGAGATGCTGGAGCATGAGAGGGTCAGATGCAGATGTGGAGGAGATATGAGTGTAGAGTGCATTGTCAATGAGATGGACAAATAAGGAAGAGGGTAATAGGGCAATACCTTCATTGTCAGTGGATGGGATAAGATTAGAGCAGTAGGAGAGGGTGTCCAGGCTGGTGAGGAGTTTCCCAGGGACATGTATAAGGTAGAGATTGAAGTCTTGGAGGTCTAGAAGCCAATGGGCTTGACAACAGTTGAGGTTACAAGCCTTCTTGAAATAGAGGAGGTTCTTGTGGTCAGTGAAGACTTGGATGCAGTGGGGGGATCTGTAGAGGTAGTGTCACCAGGTCTTGAGTCTGTGAATGATGGCAAGGAGTTCTTGGTCATAGATGTCATAATTTCATTCAATATTGCTGAATGTCTGGGATAGGTAGGAGCAAGGGTGCCATTCTCCATTGGCATTGGTCTGAAGATGGATTCCTCTGAAGGTGTATTTGGAGGTGTCTGTGGCAATGATAAAGGGTTTGGCAGGGTCTGGGAACTGGAGGATGGTGTGGATGAGGAAGAGTTTCTTCAAAGATTGGAAGGATTGTTTGCATGCAGGAGTCTATTCCCATTGTTTGTCTTTCTTGGTAAGGTCTAGGAGGGGGGGATGAACTGCTGGTAAAAGTTGGCAAAACCAAGGAAGGATCTGACATCTTTGAGTTTGGACAGAGTAGACCATTTTGTGATGCTATTAAGCTTAACAGAGTTCATGGTGAGTTGACTAGGTTTTACAATCATTCTGAGGTATTCAACTTCAGAGGAGGTGAACTGACATTTCTCAAGTTTGAGATAGAGGTCAAGTTCAGTCATGTGGTGGAGGACTTGTGTGGTCTGTTCAGTGTGAGTCATCTCATCTGGGGAAAAGATAAGGAGGTCATCCATTAGATGACAAGCCATCCTTTGGTGATCATGTCTCTGAAAGAGTTGTTCATGAAATACTGGAATATGGTAGGAGAGTTACATATTCTAAAAAACATGACTGTGAGTTTGAAGAGATTGTGGTGAGTGACAAAGGCAGCTTTCCACTAATGACCATCTTTGATATGGACATTGTTATAACCCCATCTGACATTAAACTTGATGAAGATGCAAGCATCTTTGAGTTTATTGATGAGGTCAGAGATAAAGGGAAGAGGATATGCATCACAGATGGTGTGTTCATTGAAATATTAGTAGTCCTGACAGGGATGGAGTTTGCCATCTTTCTTCTTGATGAAAAAGAAAGGAGAGGCTTTGGGGGAAGTGGAAGGTCAGATTTTTCTGGATGCAAGGTTTTCATTGATAAATTCATCAGCGGCCTTTTTCTTATCTGGGGATAAAGGGTAGAGTTTTCCGACTTTGGGAGTAAAGTCATCCTTGAGGTTAATCTTGTGGTCATAGAGATGAGTCAGGAGTACAGTATGTGGTCAGTGGCTTCCTTTGAGAAGACTTGAGCAAAGTTGGAGTATTCTGGGGGAAGGATAACTTTGGGTTTGGCCAATTCTGTGGCCATAGTGAGTTGAGTAGCCATGGTAAGTTTGGCTACAACTGAGAAGTTGACTAGGAAACACTTCACATCTCCTCTGATGATATGATGAATTATCCTGTTGTCTAGAGCATGTTCAATATACAGTGACTTCCAAAATTGAGTCAATGTTTTGAGATTTTGAAGTGTTTGTTGTATAACTCAGGAGAAAGAACAAATAGGGCCAAAGTGTAAGTTGGTGGTAGGAAGTACATGCCCCTGACCATGTGAGAAAAAAATATTGATGTGATTTGAATATGTATCCATGGAGATATAGTCAATTCAATTTAATGTGTCATTGACTCAATTGTGTAACTACCTGTCACATCTGTCAAAGTTTGACAGCTGTCATATATAATCCTTGATGGAAGCATAACTGATGGTTGCCATAGTTACTGTATCATAGTAACCACCTCAATTGATACTATTGAAGCACTGGTTTCATCTCTCATGTCTTTCAGATTCACTATGCATCCTATTTCCTCCTCTAAAAAGGAAAACATCCTTTCTCTGGCCTCTAATGGTCATTCTAGTCACTCTATTACCTTCAAACTTGGTGTCAGCCAGTCTACTGTCTCTAGGGTACTCAGGGATCTCCTGCCCACTGGGATAGAACAGGAGATTCTGGGTCATACAAAGTAAGAGTTGTGTTGATTGGTGTCAGACACAAATTCTGAGTAGAGTTCTTTTGACTGGTCAGTGGTTTCAGAGATGGAGAGGGTATGGGTTTCCCAGTTGATGGTGGGGTTGGCTTGGCAAAGCCAGGGAAGTTCTAGGATGACATCTTCATGTCTACAGTTCATGACATGGAGTAGGACATGATGAGCAATCCCTTCAATGTTAACAAAGAGGGTAGTGGTGAAATGTATAGCCCCTCCTTTGTTCTGGTTTGATCTGTATTCCTGACAGGAATTGGAGTAGTGAGTTTTGTAGTGGGGAGTTTGTGCTTTTGCATGTACTGCCAGTCAATGTAGGAAATGTCTGCACTGCTGTCAATGAGAGCTTAGGCATTGATAGTTTTTATAGTGTGCAAGGGAACTATCAGTTGGACAGGGATTTATATAGACATGGGATTGTAATCATATATAGTGTTCATGACAACCAATGCTGTATACCTGCCAGACTTTTCATCCCATATACCTAACAAGATCAGCTATCATTTACTCAAATGTAGCTGATTTCAAACGACACAACAACTGAAATGATTTTTGTTGTTGCATTGGTGCATACTTAATGACTGACTCTGTCTGAAAAGCCTGTTGAAAACAGTGTCTGTACAGGCACCTTAGAGAAAAATGATAGAGATGAAATCTATCCCAAACCTTGAAAAGAGAGTCAATGTTCAGAGTTGAACTATAGGCCATCCACTCACAATGAGTTTGTGATGAGAGCAGCCTGTCTAAGTAGCTTTTGGCATGATACTCAAACAGACTCTTGGTGACATCTTCAGATGATGATGAAGTATTTTCCTAGTAGTTAAGTGTGTAACAGGTCTTCTATATGACTTTTGAATCTGATGTGCATGTGAATGGTAGCTTGGTTATGCAAGAGGTGTGACATCAATTTATACATCATGGGCATAGTATACATGATCAATATCTATAATGATATACAGTCTTGGAAGGCCCACCTCAGCATTAACATACACCCATCTGGCTGGTGCACAGTCTGTAAACTGTACATCTGGAGCAGATGTGTCCTCTATGCCCTCATCTTTGGCAAGAGTCCTTAAAGCTATTGTCATCAAAGAAAGCCAGAGGAAAGTGTGAAAGACACACTTGAAGATAAAGTTGTCTTTTTGTGCTGAGTGTTCCTTTTTGCCCATTTTGCTCAGTGAGTCAACAGGATTTTTCTCTGAGTCCATTGTAAGCAAGTGTGTCTGTCAAGTTGTTAGACAGCAAAGTTGAGGATGTTTTTTCTATGATGTCTGTGCCATCATTTGTCCCACTGTTCACCTCATGACAGAGTATCAAACATACCTTCAGCATTGTAACAGGAAACTTCAGTTGCTCTAGTATAGTCTAATTGATCTATGGTGCAATGGCTGGGTCATGGTCATCTTAGTGTTCTGGTTTACCTGTGGTTGTATTGCCATTTCTTCTACTGGTCTCCCCCCTCTCGTTTGCTGATCAAGTTTTGTCATGTCAGTGAGTCTTGTCATTTGCTCTTGTGATGTCACTTTGTGGGGGTGATATCTGTCATTTGTACATCTGGATCTCTCAGGGTGGCTTCTTCAATTTCTAAGCATCTCCACAATCTTGCCAGATATACACCACAGTACCCATTTGATAGGCAAAGGCCATGAACTTGACCAAGGTAGATGAGATCTTGGTGAATGCTCATGTGGCACTATTGTAAAAGTTGCACCAACCCCCTAAATGTCACTCAGTGCCAAGTTGACAGAGACTACCTCCAGCATTTGAGGTGACATTGAGAGTGTCTTGGACACTCAGTATTCTATTTCTTGATTTTATGTAAGGAGTTGCTAGAAAAGAAGCTTGTGATATAGCTATGTTTGGAGAAAATGATTAATGGTGTTACAGCATTGTTCTTTTTCAAAGTAGATATAGAGGGTTTCAAAGTATTCAGCATAGAGATTAAAAATGATGTGATGACTAAACTGAAACACTGATATGGTTTGCCAGAGAAAATGAGGAAAATGTGACATCATGGTTGGCACTAACTTTGGAACCCTACAAGTGTTTGCCACAGACAGCCCACATGGATACACAGGGTTATTCTCATTGTCAGCTGAGCAAACAGACAACATTCAGTTTCTAAATACTGAGATTATTATGCAATGGCTTATCACTGATTAGCTCTTCCTAGGGGTATTGAAGCAGGCTTGTTTTCCCCCTCAGAACCCAACACCCCATACACTCCCCAAGATGCACTGACATAGATAAGTGCCCCAAAATAACTTTATTTCTGCTAAAATAACCCATTCTCAGCCAGCTCTACATCACTAGAGCCATATTTGTACATGCTCTCAGCTCTTCCCCTTCTCCATCTGACACAATCAGCACAAAAACATGCTGTTTGATCTCTAAACAGCCCTCTTACCACACCCTATCTGCCAGGGCAGCCACTCAGTCTCCTTCAACACCATATGACTCTCCATCTCAATCATGTTCAAGTATCTATCATCCTTATACCCAAGTATCATACACTGCATTCACTATCTCAGTCCAGGCATCTAATGAAGATCACAAACATGGGCAACATCATACAGAAGCACAGTCACCCCCCACTAAGCTGCCTTCTAACTTGTGTAATCTGACACCTACCTCCTTGACATTGCCCTTGCCCTGCCATATCCCCCTATTCCTCCCCTGGCAGTTCTCTCACCTCTGTACTTGTAGTAGGCTTATTGCCTGTGTCCAAATGAATTGAGAACAACAGGGCAAAGCCAAAGAAAACCACCTGTATGGCCAATTTTGTACATCTCAAATATCACCTGATTTATTTTGCAATTGATCTGGGTTATATCTGACAGGGGAAGAGATATTGTCCTTCTGAAGACAGTGTACAAGTCACTTGCAACAATCCACATGCTCCCATTCTCCCCAGATGTCTCTTATATCTTTTTCTCATATTCACCCCAGTGGTGTTGATGGTGCAAAGGGTTTAATAGGTTCTTGTCTCACCAGTTCCAGTGGAGATAGAGCATCTCAAGGATTTGATCCTCAGGTATGGGGGTTGGATAGTGTTTGTTCACTTACTGATGATGGTTCTGATGTTAACAAGAGCTAGTTTGGTTTAGAGAGGGAGATTTTGGTGGAGAAGATTTTGGTCTCTTGACAGTAAAGGTATGCTTTACTGGACCAAGAGTGCATTGATGACCTAGATAGATAGCTTGAGAATGAAACAGGGGGAGATATGAGAGAGCACACCCTTGGACCACCAGAGACATACTTGACTTCAATGAACTGGCATGACATCACAAATTTTGCAGGCAGCAGTGAGTCAATCTTGTTGGGTAGCACTGATTGCATTAAGATCACTGAGGACATACTTGAGCACAAAGGGGACTGCATCTGAGACATTGCTTGCACTGAAAGTGATGGTAGCAACTGTATACCACACACTATTGACATAGGTGGGTTGGGAAGTTGATAGAGTTGCTTGAGTACAGAGAGAAAGTCAGGTGTCACAATGTGGGCCATATCAGAGAAAAGAACTGAGTTTGGCTATGCAATGTCTATAGCCATATAGGTTCATCATGCTAGAACTGAGTGATTATAAGAGATTCATATTCAAGGTGACATCATATTCAAATGATAACAATGAGTGACAGTCTAGCACTATGAGCATCAAATCTATTCCCAGAACTCTCTCCTTCTTGTGATGCTGTCTCACTCCTTACATTGATATATCTTATGTCCTTCAATGATCCTAAGTTCTCTGTCTTTCATCCTTTTGCTTTTCTGGCCAGGTTTGCACATATCTAGTTCATCTGAGGGAGAGAGGCCTAATTTGGACACAGATTCATGAGTAAGGGTGAGGATACCATGTGTTCTTGAGAATGAATGAGATGTTGTAAGAGCAAGAGGCAGATATGCCTTTGTATGACAAGAGTGGAAGCAGCCCAGGAGAAGAGCTGAAAAGAGATCTCTGACTCTTATAAAGTACCCTGGTATCAATTCAACACAGTCTGCATGAATAGTGGATAATGGCCCTTCTGAATTATTGTTGTTGGTCATAAAAGATGCTATACAGATGAGATATGATGGTATGTCACTATGAACCAAACCAGCACATGACTTCATGGCTGGAGGGATGTACAAGGGGACTGAAGTAAACAGTTTACTCAAAGGCATTGAGGAGATGATGATGTTGGGAAATGGTATATATGGTACAGCTTTTGTAGAGCAGCATACAGTGAACCAATGTTAGTCAGAGTTAAGTCAGTTAGTCTAACAATGGACACCATCAGCCTATTGACTGAGTGAACAATGAAGATGCACTCAACCTCAAACCAGTTTGGGGTGATAATGGTTGCCAATGGGAGCATTTGGTGATATGTAGATATGCAATTCTGTGTTATATAATGTCTTTGTGCATCTCCCATTATGGCTGAGGGAAAACAACTGTTTTGAGGGTTGAAAGACCAGATAGAGATAACTTATGATTGAGGACATATACAAGGTTTGGATTGGAGGTTCTCAGTTTCTTGACTAACTTTGGACAGAATTTAATGACTCCATATTGGGGATGTAACCTGTGTGAAGATGGTCAGGCAACAGCAAGCCAGATTTCTGCATACAAAGACATGTGTAAGTTCCTCTGGGCTTGTTCTTGTGCCCCTGAAATGTTCATAACCTGAGGATATTAATGTTAATCCATTCATGTTGAGCTTCAAACTGTCTGAAAATACTCACTAGTGTGATTGGAAGAGTTGGCCATGTTGACAACCTGAGAGATGGGTAGAGGGGACATCATGAGGTGTGTCAGTACTCATATTGATGTTGTAGCCCCATGTATTGAAGGGGGGGAGTACTGCTGCCTTTCCACCCACATATCCAAACAGCCAGATAGGTCATCCCAAGGGGTTGATTGACCAGCCTTGGAATGTGTGCAGTAGCATAATTGATGATCACAAAAAGAGGCACCTGTTAGGACATTGTATTCAAAGACCTAGTGGTAATGTATCAAATCAATCCCCAGTGCTGCAATTGCATATACATGATGATCTCAACCCATGAATGCATGCTCCTCTACTCAATGAGTAACTTGTCCTACTAATGTCTGATCCACAAGATCATGTGAAATTTACTGGACCCTTTTGCATGTATTCATGGTACAGTCTGGTGAGCTCACCCTCCCAAAATTTGCAAGAATGTGGCTGAAATCATTCAGTGACCAAATGCCTCTATGCAATAGCCAAAAGCTGTGCAGACAGTTGGTTCCAGTTATAACAGACTGCTCTTTCTAGATCACCCAGGAATGATACTGTTGGTAGTGTAAAATCATCAATTATTTTGTCGAATGCAGACTAAGACTTACTGTCTTGTGCATTCACAAATACAATTACATCATCTAATGAGAGCTGTAACCCAGTGACATCACTCTCTGGCCCATGTTCTGATGTTTGTAGGTTACTAGGTGCAATCTTAACAACTGGGTGTTGTGGATCAGGTGCCAAAATTATTGCTGGTTCAGAGGGAAAATTCAATCCATAGTGGTGAGTGGACACTGGGTAAAGAACACATCATCAAGAGGGTCAGATGCAGTGATAGAAAAAGTGTGCAAAGGATTGAAAGGTGGTATAAGGAATGTGGTATCAAGCACTGCATTGTAAGTCAATGGTGATCCAACAGCTTACAAGCCTACTCCTTGAAAATGGTCAGCAAAATAAGCAACCATATGGTGATTCTCACACAAGAGGGCCAGGTCCAGAGACAATGGTGAGTAGGAATGAAAGTTAGCCATAGTGGTCATCAAGTGGGAGCTTAAAGAAAAAAAAAGTGATGCACTTGGCAGTAGAAGCTCACTGATGAGTCCTTGAAATGGTTCTCAGCAAATAGGACTGGAGAGCTTTTTTATTCTTTCCAAGCAAAGTGGAACTAGGCCATAATGTGTACTAAACTGTCAAGAGTATGCCAGCAACTCAGATGCTCTTCTTAAACCATATTCTAGCTGATAAAGTCATTTGAATATGATCAGATCTAATTTACATCACTTATCTGCACAGCAAGAGTGGTTCATGTAACAGCAGGGATGAGTCTGCATAAAATAGTAAATGACTGCAAGTCATCCCATTTCCTAGATTGGGCAGATTTTCACACACATTGCCAGCCAGAGTGGCATTAGTCCTAAATCATCTGGTTGATAAAATGATCTGAGTACATGGATATTGCCTAGCCACATTCAAGATCTCAGATCATATTCTATGGGCATAAAATTCTTTTGTTCTTCTCAAATGGGGCAGTACTATATTACTATCAAGACCCAACACACTAATACAATAGGGGTGTGCACTGCCTGTATTAACACCCCTTGAAAGTTTTTCCTAAATGATCTGGCCAATAAAACAATCCAAGTGTTGTTATATTGTCAATTCACTAAAGCACACTCACAGCAAAGTTTTTAGTTAAACTTCCCCATTGGGATACTGATGTGTGTGGTTTTTATATACTGTTGAATAAGGCCAGACTTGCTAAACAGCTTCTGCCACCTTTGCAGCCTTCAAAACCACTGATTTTACAATGATGCTTACTGATTCTGCTCTATGCATCTAATCTACCATGCTCATTCAAACACCCATCTCACCAGTGCCATGCCCACACCATTTGGTCCCATTTCCCCTCTAGTTCAGGTTCCATTGAGCAAATGCTCAGCTTTGTTGTGTCTCCTGAACCATCCTGCTTAAAACTATACTTTCATGGAGAATGGTTGTACACCATGCAAAGCCACATCATCTGATTTGAGCACTCACAATACCATCAAGGTAAGCATCATTGGACTTCCCCCACATAAATATGATGTGACTCCTGACTTTGAAATTTGAAGTCAACCTGTACAGACTGACCTCTCTCTCACCAGGAGATGATCAAGTGATGGTACCAAGCATTGGTGATGAGGGAAGCTGTAAGACAAACATTTGAGGCAACACAAGAGTAGTGTTGTGCCAGTCCAGCTTGAGGCTGGCAAGCCAACTAAGCCAGACTCTCAGCAGCCAGGCTGCCATAGGGGCCTAGATAGGGCTCAAGGCCTGGCCTATAACTTTAAAAAACATGAGCCAGGCCAGGCCAAGCCACTGAAGCTGTGGCTTTAGTAGCTTATCTTGGAAACATTCAAGTATCTATACAGGTACATTACTATAACATGAAAATTTTAAGGTCTCATACTGACCTCATTACCAAATGAAACAGGCTGATGGATTATTTGGGAGACAAAGAATAGCCTTGCCAGCTGAAATGTGTGTCAGCACCTTTAGCACATGTGATATATGCTGATAATGCTGCCAAGCTGGGACTGTCAACCCACTGTCAAGCAAAGGTAATAACAGACTTGCAGCTCAACAAGAAACAAAAGGCACCAGATCAAGTTGAAAGCCTCCTAAGCTCCAGTGGCTCAGATGCAGAAGCCCAGCCCAAGAAACAGGTCTCAAAAGGTATGTACTTTCCACTTTTTCAGCATTTACTTTGTAAGTACTACATTAGGGAAAGCTCACACTGTGAGTGCACCACCTGTAAAACTACCATTAAATGATGATGTCCTCAAAGAAGTTCAAGTTGCCAGTGTAGATAGACCCACCAAGAAGATGCAAAGTGATTGTACTCAAGACATCAAGTTCTTTTTCTCACCACCATACCTGAAGAATGAGAAGTATCAGGATTGCAATGCTTACTCATACCATTTCTATCCATCTCAATTGTCTTTCTACTGACAAGTTTTAGCAAATCTTAAAAGAAACAGATTACTATTATCAATGAGGCTACAACATTGTGGCAACATCAGCAGGCCAACCATTCTCAAGAGTACTGGAAATGGACAACCAAGAATAACTTTTCCTCTATACTATCTGAGGATACTAAACAGCACTGTGAGGTGGCCCACAATCAAGCAGCTAGCTTAACTGGCCTATTCAAACAGCCATCCCTGGACACACATCTGATTGCCAAGGAGGACATTGTCTGTTACTCAGACTCAACATTTCAAGAAGTCATCATCAAATAGATAATTGAGACTGATTAGGTGAGTGTATTGTTACAACTTGCTCTGATCTGTGGGCAGGCTACACTTCATTTCCTACCAATCATACTCATCACGTTATTCTTTTTCCTTTACTGAATGTATATTCTCACCTAAGGACAGTGTTTCTCTTCTCAATGACCTAGATACTCTGACTCATCTCTCATCATCACATCTATCCTCCATAGCCTCTATGTTTCACCTTCATCATTTGATACTGTGGAACCCCTTGCTGTGAATTCCTGTTCTTACTGCAGACTGTGCTTTCCTATACTGATGGTTACCCAAGGTGTTCCCTTTCTGCTCTTCTTATCCTACCACAAGGGTATATAAAGCCATCAGTAGCATACTTGTGTTCTTTAAGCTAGATCTCCTCAATCATACCTGATTTGTGGGCCTCATCATCTCAGTTTGTCTGACTTGACTTCTTGCTTCACTCAAAACCCTGAACTCACTGTTCTTGAGGCTACAGCTTGGACCTACCTGGTACAAGCATAACAAAAGATCTAGCTTTCCCATTTGAACCCTTGTCTTGACAAGGACCACCAAGATTTTGAACCTGAACCCACCATGGGCCAACCCCCACCAGAAAGGATCACAGAGCTCCAGACCACCTCTTCCTTGAAATCCCATCTTCACCCCACCACCTAGAACCTCGTCTCCATCCATCCCATCTACAAGTATGTCTGGACCTTCTGGAATGGCTCCTTCCTCCCAATCTTCCAACCTACCAGTAACCGTCCTTCCCCAGGCTGCCCCTCAACTGACAATCGTGATATCCCCTGGGAAGGAGCTCTCCCTAGCCAAACCTGATGACTTTGATGGAACTGAAACCAAGTTCCGCCCCTGGATGAACTCAATTCTCCTCTACCTCATGATCAATGGACATATCTACTTGGACAATGAGAAGAAAATTGTGCTGACCCTTTCCTATTGTAAGAAAGGAGTCATGCTTGAGTAGGCCTCTTCCTTCATCAAAGGAGTGATGAAGAACTAATCCTTCGGGACCTGGCAGGACTTCCTTAAGATACTTGAAGCTATGTTTCAGACCATCAACATCAAGGGAGATGCACTTCACCAGCTTCAAGGACTGGCACAAAAGAAGAAGGATGTCCTCAGCTACATCGCCTCTTTCCGCTCACTGGTGACATGGGCTGGACTTAGCAATCAGACGGTCCTCTGCAGGCTCTTCACGGAGGGGCTCCAACCTGCCCTCATGTGACACATTTATCAATCTGAAACCATTCCTACTACACTTGACAATTGGTGCAAGAAGGCGAAACTCTTGCACAATAACTAGAACAAATCTCAAACTATTATATCCCAAACTGGAGGTAATCATTCCTCCTCACAAACTCACACTCAATTCACAGCTACACCAAAGATACAAGACCTGAACATGATGGATGTCAACGCTATATGACTCTTCCCCTCAGAACAAGAGGAGAGGATGAAGAAAGGACTCTGTTTTAAATGCAGTAAGCCTGGCCTTGCCAGGGACTGCCCTGATCATCTGGGGCTGGTGAAGAAGACAGAAGAATGGAAGGTAAAAGTAGTAGGAAAAGAGGAAGGAGTAGCAAAGATTGAAGAAGTCAAGGACGAAGATGACACCACCTTTCTTTCTAGAATCATCAAAAATGATTAGTTGAGTCAACGTCTGTTCCTCCTCCCATACAGTGTGCCCCTGTAATTATTGCTCAGAGTGATACTCACACTCTTACCATTCCCATCTGAGTTATCAAAGCAGGGGCCACTCTAAAAACTGTCGACACGTCAGCTCTTCTTGACTCTAGAGCTGACATCTTGTGTATCAATTGGGATTTCATATGAAAACACAAATTGCCAACCAAAAAGCTACCCAACCCAATCACCGTCCAAAATGCTGACCATTCTACCAACAAACAAGGGCCAATCTGCTTCACCTCCACACTCTTTATCCAAATTGGCACTACCTCACAGAAAGTAATGTTCCATGTCATGCAATGTGGAAGGGAAAACATTATATTAGGAATGCCCTGGCTTGAGACTACCCAACCAAAAATAAATTGGAAGAAATGGACAGTAGAAATTGACCCAAAACAGGACCAATCACTCAATCTCTATCTAGCACATCAAGAGTCATGAGCCACCTATTTATCAAAAGGAAAACCTCCACCCCTGCCAATGAAACATTATATAATGGAAGAAGACGAACAGGTAGCAGTGATGGATTATATCAATTACAAGACACCTGAAAGGTACACTAAATGGGCCTACTATACTTACACTATCCACAGAATCCAGAAATCCACAACCTGATACTTCTCTAACACCCCAACTACCCTTCGACTTGAACAGATAGTATGGAAAATGACTACCTCTACCCAACTTGCTATGGATGTAGACAAAATAGCAGTAGAACTACCCCTGCAATATGAAGTATATAGAGAAGTATTCACCAAGGAAGGAGCTGATCATATATCACCCTCCAGACTGTATGATCATCCAATCAACCTGAATGATACTTTCATTCCTAAAGTATCCAAAATATACCCTTTATCCCCTGATGAACGAACTGCTGCTGACACTACATGGTGGCAAAGCATGCTGGAATACTAGACAAAATCCAATCCCACAATGTCACATTTGACTTTACTAATGATTACTAGATTGGCTATGTGACATGTGACAATGCAAGTAACAATGACATGATAATGGATGAATTTGGACAGCACATTGAAGGTGAAACAAAACAAAAATTTGATGTGAAAAAACAACATTTACAGTATGTTATTCTCTACCATCCTAATGTTATCATGTAGCCAATCTGACATCTTGCTGTCACAGCTGCATGGCCCATGTAATTAACCTCATCACCCAGTCATTCTGGAGCTTGACAACTTTGTGAGTGACATAATTGAGCTCATTGGCCAATCAGCTCACTTGCACATCCTTACAACATATCTTGCTGCTCTGACTGCTCTTTAAAAGGTTGTATTTGTTTGTCTTAATAGATTTGTGCACCACTCACATCAGCCCTATGAATTCACAGGTTACATACAGCCTCTCAGACTGAGCACCCATATGTATTTCCAACCTATTTATGATCTGAGGTTTAGTGACTCTTTCATTCTATCTGTATATATATCTGCTCTTGGACTCTTTCACTCTCCATGTCCTGCTTTTCATCAACCTCATGTTGTGGTGGTATTAAGGGAGTCTAATCTAATTATATTCATGTAGGGGTAGCAATAGGCAGGTCAAAATTGTATAAAACAACCATTTATTCAAAGAAATCAGTGAAATAAAAGACATTACAAATAATAATGTTGCAGAGCTGCCCATAGCATAAATGTGCATTGTGACAAAACTATAACAAAACAAACATATTTTGAATTCTACTCATTTCCTCATATCAGGGATTTGCATATATAAATGATAAATTGACATAAATTGACATTGCATGCACAGTTCTTGTTTTTCCTGTGATGTGGTACAGTGAGAATCCAACTGTGAAATATATCAATACCTATATAAGAAATTCTACACATTCCCCCACATTGGGGATTTGTGCACATTAATAA
>JBBPMY010000074.1:0-36523 GCA_038090615.1 Phylloporus gajari | reverse complement strand
ATGGCAGTGAGTGGAAAGCCACTTTCAGAACCAACCACAGTCTTTTCGAACCTCTGGTGATGTTCTTTGGCCTAACCAACTCCCCTGTGACCTTTCAAACAATGATGAACCATCTCTTTTGTGATCTTATCAACCATAGCAAAGTTGTGATATACATGGATGATATCATGATCTTCACACAGACACTTGCTGAGCATTGCAACATTGTTCATGAAGTCCTCCAGATCCTTTGTGAAAACAAACTCTATCTTAAACATGAAAAATGCAATTTCAAAGTCAAGGAGACCAAATATCTTGGTCTTGTTGTCTCTCACAATGAGGTTAAAATGGACCCTGGCAAGGTAGCTGCTATCCTTGACTGGCCTACTTCCACATCAAAGAATGAACTCTGCAGTTTCCCTGACTTTCTTAACTTCTATTGCTGTTTTATCCAGAACTTCGCACAAACCACTCACTCTCTCAATGCCCTGACCTTAGTCAAACATAACTTCCTCTGGGATGATTCATGCAACACTGCATTCACTGAGCTCAAGTGCATTTTGTCTACTACGCCCACCCTTGCAATACTGGTGCCTGACAGCTCATACTGTGTTGAAACAGATGTGTCTGGCTTTGGCCTTGGTGCTATCCTTTCCCAGAAATGTGACTCAACTTGTTGTCCTGTCACATTCATCTCTTGGTCCTTGTCTGATTCTGGACATACAGTAGCTCAAAAAACTGTCCCAATGTTTGCATGTTTTACATTAAATGGCTCCTAACACTGATACCCCCTAACCCAGACCTAGCATATGAGTATGTGAAATGTAGTGCTTACTAATGGCTTTCTATCCATGCAGGAATCAAGAGATTTGGTGGTGATTTCATAAAATGAGAGCCATTACAAAATGACACCTCATTGGGACAGTTTTTTGACTTTAAGATTTTATGACACAAATTGAACCCTGGAATGATGTAAGATGACTACACACCTTATGTAAGTATTACAATATGTTACAATGATGTCATATATTATGTGACAACATATGTTAGGACTACAATTATTAACAAATCTCCTTATTACTATCAAAAAAGTCTTCTCTATTGAATATAAAGGAGATGTTATCTTTTTTACTTTTGTTGATGTTTCCTGTGGTGGAATTGTATCCCAAATGAACACATGAGAGAGTATTGTGACTAGGGTCCATTATAAAGATCAACCAGAGAGGTAAAACCATTATAGTGAATATCCTCTTATACCCTTTTGTATGACTTAGTACAATAAATTGTTATTGACAAGGGTAATGATGTGGTTGCTGTCACTTATTACATCAATTTCATCATCAGTATCATCAAACACTTGCAGAAAGTGAGTAATATCCTTCAAAACAACTATTAAGAGGTTGTAGTTTGTGAAAAGAAAACCTTCTCTTATTTCCAATTAGCTATTTTATTCATTTTTTCATATATAATCATGTCCATATGATCCAATTTCATTGGCTTTACTTCAATCTCATCTAATCAAACTTATTTATTTGTTTAGGATCAAATTTTAGCATTTAATAGTAAAATTGGACTCTGTTTTTCTTATTCATAGAAAAACACAAGATGTTATATTGTTTAGTATGGCTATTATAGAAGTCTACTTGAGAAGATTTACTGCTGACTGTGAGGATAGGATGATATTAATCATGATCCTGATGTAATAAGAGATAACAATCACATCATTGCCCTTGTCAATAACAATTTATTGTACTAAGTCATACAAGAGGGTATAGAAGGATATTCACTATAATGGTTTTACCTCTCTGGTTGATCTTTATAATGGACCCTAGTCACAATACACTCTCATATGTTCATTTGGGATACAATTCCACCACAGGAAACCTCAACAAAAGTAAAAAAGGTAACATCTCCCTTATATTCAATAGAGAAGACTTTTTTGATAGTAATAAGGAGATTTGTTAATAATTGTAGCCCTAACATATGTTGTCACATAATATATGACATCATTGTAACATATTGTAATACTTACATAAGGTGTGTAGTCATCTTACATCATTCCAGGGTCCAATTTGTGTCATTTTGTAATGGCTCTCATTTTATGAAATCACCACCAAATCTCTTGATTCTTGCATGGATAGAAAGCCATGAGTAAGCACTACATTTCATATACTCATATGTTAGGTCTGGGTTAGGGGGTATCAGTGTTAGGAGCCATTTAATGTAAAACATGCAAACATTGGGACAGTTTTTTGAGCCACTGTATATACAGGATTGATGATTCCTGAATGTGTCCAATGTAGGTGATGTCATTGTTGAGTAATGACTTCTTCAAAGAACAACATGTTGTTTAGGTGAAGGGAGTGGCTGGCTTGTGTTGCCCTATTAATTATCCTTACAAAGAATAGTTTGGACTTTCAAGTAGATGGAGTTCAGCTACATTTGTTTGAATACCTGTCAGTAGTTAAGATATGTTGTTCAGGCCAATGTACATGATAATTTGGAAAGTTAGGCAAGACTACTCATACAACCTGGGTGGGTAAGTTTTAGACAAGTTCAATCTTCTCAGGTCTTCTTTCTGAGAGTGAATGCATTCAGTACAACATTAGCATCTGTTGTTCTGGTAGTAGATAGGAAGGTGGGCTTGATATCACCTTTTGACAAGCAAGGGAGAGCTGTTGAGAATACAAATAGTGTGTGCAAGTATTTGATAGACCTTTTCATGGATGAGAGTGTTATGAATATCATACATAATGAATGACTTACCCAGCTGTTGTCCTATACAACAGTATGAAGAGTACCACACAGAAATGAAACTGTCAGAGTGTAACTTGGAGTATCACTCAGAAAAATGAATTAGTTTACTCTCTTGATTGTAGAAGTCCAGCTAGTGCAATACAAAATGTTCATGTTGGAAAATTTTGCCTCTATAGTCAAGTAGAAAAAGTGTTGTACATGCTATTTGAAGTCACTGCCAAGGGTCAGAGGTGTAAAGGGTGTGCAAATTCTGTCTGCATTATCTCTCTCATTTCCATATGTTGTTTTGGAAGTAAATGCATCTGACAGATTTTGAGAATGTTTATCACTCAGCTGATTCTTGTCCCTTTTCACAAGCTTGCTTTTCACCCTTTTCTTGTGCTCAGACTTCAAGGCAGTTTTCAGAACCTATATAGATTATATGAGTACATGACTGAATTGGGGGTTATTGTGTAAAGAGGTCTGGTGTACCATGATTCTCCTCAGTCTCTATACCATGGGTGTAATTCCTGTTTTTGATTAGCCATAGAAGCCATTGGTCAATGGATTACTAACCTTGTTGGTTCATATCAAATCCCCACAGTCACCATCCACAATAGAGGATAATGTGGGGATTTGATTGTGACAAACATTGTTCATCATGATGAAGGCATGGGCAACACCTGAAAGAGTGATGGTGCATTGGATTACTTTGCAGAAGAGCAAAAACAAAAGTGGCACAAGTTCTATAAATCAGATTTGTAATAATATCTTTTTTCAACACAAAGTCCACCAAGGTTGGAAACAGAAAATCAGATACATTTTTGACAACCTCTCCATTCTTCACTATTGAATCAATAGATCATTGTCTTGCAACCTGATGTCTATCTACACCCATTACTCTTTGCCAATTAGATGTCTCTGGCTTCTTATATTCTTATGAATGGGAGATGTTCAGAACTCAACAATGTTGAAGATTTTGACAGGGAACAATGTGATAAAGAGCTCTTGAATTGAGATCTGAGAGTAATAACTTATGTCACTTGTTGTAGCTCAGTCTGAATTTCATGAGGTATGCTGAATGTGCCAAAGAGATAAACAATTGGTATACCCCTACATTAGACTACTGAACTGTACCAAAAAAGTCTGTGGGAGGTGGATAATACCACCCTGATAAAGAAAGCTTGGCTCACAGGTACTGGCCCACATTTCAAGAGAGCCACTTCTCTGCATCTCACTTTCTTATAGGGATGAGCAAAGAGCTTTTTAAACACATCATCAAAACTCTCATTGCAGATGACATCAATGTACATTTGATCTTTCAAGGCTTGAAAATATTCTAGGGCAACTGGTCAATTCTCCTTGTGACCTTTGCTAGATTTCAAGCCATAAAAAATGGGAGACCACATGAAACAAGTGCTCTTCTCCTTTGCACACCCAAGTCCATCAATATTTAACCAAGAGTCCAAGAGTGGGTTTGGCAGGTGTTGACCCTTACTATACCAGACACAAACCTAGATGAGAACCTAGATGAAGAACTCAGTGTTATAGGCATGAACATGCTTAATTTCCCCAGTCAAGCCTTCAGCTGAGAGCAGGCAGATTGGCATGAACAGGATCTTACTAGTGTACTCATTTCCCATCAAACCCTATGCTGTTGTTGCCAAGTCAAAGTTGTTGAGCACACTAGTAGGATGACCATGCCCATCTGTGTATATCAGATTGGAAGCACTGATGTCATGGTGGTAAACACTGTTCTTCCACAGTGCAAGATGACCTTTTTGGGGTGTGGTCAGCTCAACCTTTATCCAAGCAATCAGTCTCATGTTTTGTCACCAACAGTGCAAGAATGGCCTACCAGTCAGTTCTGTGATCTTCATCAGCTCCTTGAACAGGATCATGAAGAGTTCCTACTCATCATCCTTTGACTACAGCTTGAGACAGCAATAGATCATCACTATGGAAGAGTCTACAAACTTGTGGTGGAACACTATCACCAGAACATACCCTCAGACATCTGACTTCCTCTCTGCAATCTCATAAACCTTTTTCAAGATGTCTGGCTCACTTGTGCAGGATGACTCACTCTAAAAGAGCTTAGCAACCAGTCTTGTGTCAGATGCAAATGCTTAACTTGTTATGGGATACACATTCATCACTCTTCTCTGGAGATCATAGTGATGGTTTAGTAAGGACAGGTCTAGCATGATCTCAATCTTGTCCTTCTTGTTGTCCCTGATGACCACTGTCATCTCCATCATGAGTTTGCCAAATTTGCAAACCACTGTAGGATTCAAACTCCAGTATCAATACTGGAACTACTGGAATGTAAGCAAGAGCATGAGAAAGCAGGGCAAGTCTTGAACAAAGTTGATGACAGAACACTAGATGGTCCTCTGGCAGTTGTTGTTATGATTTCCTTCCTCTTGCTTAGTCACATGTATTCTGGACACTTTTCTTTTTCCTACGACTACTCATCATCTCTTCCTAATTGTAGTCTTTTCCATCATCTTCTTGGACATTCCATGTGATTCCATTGCATTCCAGTTAGTCATCTTGCTGACCAATCCTATGTACTATTAGTTCTTTCATATTCCATCGGCTTCTATACTTTAGGTATATAAGCCTCCTCTTCTTTCTCTTTTCCTTTCCTTAAGCTAGTTCTCCTCAGAGTTACTGCCTGTATCTCTAGACTAGCAATCCATTGTTCTTTCCTCCTATTGTCTCTTGATTCTTTGAGCCTCCGCCCATCCTCTGAACAGATAGTTTGTCCTTCAAACCCTCTAGTCTCCAGGTATCAAGTTCACTGTCTTATGAACAGTACCTCATCTCTGAGTATCTAGTTCTCTGTCTTGAGAACAGTACTTTGATCCAGCCAACCAATTGTCACCTGATACTCTAGAAAGTCTTAGTCACCCAATAAGGTGCCTACAGACTCTAAACGACCACTAGGCATTTAGTCTTCTGTCTCAGACCCAGTCAACCACCCATTGTCTGGTTTCCTTCATCTAAGCTTTTCCTGAGGATATGCTTCACTCTACCTGGACCAAGCATAACAGTTGTAGTGCCATATATACAAGTGATCCCCTGTGAACACCTGGTTAGCAAGCATACAAGGCCATGAATCTGCTCACACACCAATGACAGTGAGGGAAATGACATGCATCTGACCAACATGAAATGTAAACATCTTGGCTCCATACAGCCATATCTGGATCATGGGCATTATTGCACTGGAATTGTCAACTTGGTGTCATTTGGAGCTGAATTTGGACTTCATATTGGATGACTCTTCAATTCTCAGTTGGGAGTTGCTTGCCTTCCTCTTGTTTAGCATAGAGTCAGTCTCATAAGCATCCTCAGCTGAGTGGATGGGCTTGAGTTCCTCTGAGGACTCATCTTCAAATGACTTTGGGCAGAGGTACTTGTACTCCAGAATGGGCTGAATATAATCACTGTTGGTATATTTCAAGGGTGATGGTTTCATCTTGTGGAATTTGAGCTTGAGGATGGTACTGATCTCTTACCAGCTGACACAGTCACTACTTGACTTAGTGGAGATGAGGACAATGTCAGGTTTGTGAATGGAGCCCATGGCCTGGTGGGATTGTTTGATTTGCTTGCCATGATCTCAAAAGGCAAGTTGGCTGGCAGGTTGGCAAAGATGGCTCAAACCCTGTAGGTTCAAGAGGGCCTTTTTCACAGTATGTATAAAGTGCTGGCAGAGATCCCTCTCATTTGTGACATAGGTACTACAAAAGTCAGTGAGAATGCCCATAAAACCAGGGAGATGGAGAGGCTCTACTAGGCATTGAGATGTCCAATCAGCTTAAGACTGTTACAGATGGGAAGCACATTATTGAGGCATGCTTGTAAAGCCATCAAAGGTTCACTGTCAACCATGCAGTCTAAGATGAATGACTTGGACATGAGGTCAACCTCACAATGCTGGGTGTTCTCAACTTCCCTTGTGATCCATAGTCCCACTATAGAGACACTGCATCAGAGAAACAGTGAAAATTTGCTCAATAATTATCTATATTTACCATGTTTATAATCTACTTTCTAATGTATCATTCTGACAGTCCAGCTGATCAAATCAGATATGGCCAGACTGTTCAGACACCTATGATCAAAGCTTGAAGTCCTGACCTTGCTGATCAAATTTTGCATGCTTCTCTAGCTTTCCCATGCCCTTAGGCAATGCATCAATGGAGCAAATGATTCCTTATGATGGTCCTTGATAATCCTTGTATGAGTTCCCCTAAGTGGGAATTTATGTCTGTCTGACATTTTGTTTGTTGTTGTGATGTTATGTGACATGACTTTGTTCTTATCATACACTCTCTTGCTGACAACAATACATCTACTGGCCATGTGGATCAAGTACAACACATTTACTTCCATTGTCTTTCTTCCAAGCTGTGTGCTGGTGGGGCAGATTGCTTGTCTTGAAAACACTCAACAATCCTTGCAAGAGCTTCTGCTGTGGTAATCCACAATTATATGTGTTTCTTTCCCATTTCTGCTGTTGGCATGTATCTGATCATATACCAACAAATTATATTTCTTGTAGGACAACTCAACCAGATAAAACAGATTTGACTTAGACACAACACCACTCAGGACAAGCTGTGTCACACTTGCATGTTCTCTAGCCAATGACAACCACAATGTTCAGCCCCTCAATCATGTTGATTGTGTCCAACCTCACTTACTTCCCTTGTTTTACTTCCAAGCTGTGTGCTGGTGGGGCAGATCACTCATCTTGAAAATGCTTGATAATCCCTGCAAAAGCTTCTGCTAGGGTAGTCCACAATTGTATGCATTTCTTTTTCATTTCTGCTGTTGCTATATATCTGATTATATCTTGACATGCTATATTTCTTGCAGGATGACTCTACCTGATAGAGCAGATCCAATTCTGGTACAGCATTGCTCAGGACAAGCTGTATCACACTTGCATGTTCACAAGGCATGTTCACTGGCTGATGACACCAGTGCTTTGATAGGCTCCTCAATGGAAGGAGAACTAGACAACAATGACAACATCAGATCCATTGAAGACAATGATGGTTCATCAAGAGAAGGAAAATCTATGAACCAGCCAGTCCCTCTCAACCTCAAAGTTCATAAGATCAGAGAAATCAGAGAGCAGTGATGGGTGGGACTGAGTTTGTGGAACAGTGTCTTGAGCTACAGACAACAACCTTGTGAATTTCATCACATCCAAGGATGTAATAATTGGTGTCCCTTGAGGGCAGCTTTGGACAGCCAAAAGGTCTGCCAAGGTATTGTTAAAGGCTGAAGGAGATGACTCATAAACAACAGGTGATGGAGCCATCTCTTGATCAGAGAACATCAGTATGATCAGAGGATGGAAAAGGATAGAACTTTGATAGAAACTTTGTACTGATTACTAAAATGATAAGTCCCCATGTGCCACACTATGAGGCATAGCCACCACTTGTATTTGCCTAAATTATATGTATGGCCCCAACACTGTACACTCATTGACTCAGTAGGAACATTGTTTACACTTGAGCTGTTGATATCAAAGGTTTAATTACACTCACACTTGTGCATGTACATAGGCATCATATTTCCTTCTAGCATGATGCCAACATGTTACACACTTGATCCTGTCATTTCAAACTTGGTGTCCTGGGCATTTGCTGTGGGTTGCAGGTCTATTCTCCTTTGCAAGTTGCAATACATTGACCCCAATTGCTTATTTTTCATTTGAACAGGAGATCACATGAAACCTCAAAGGACAGGTTGTAATCATCACAAGGACAGACATGTAGTCACTCAGATTACCCAAGATATACAGACACATTTTTCTCCTCTGCAACATAATATCATGCCCTTACTAGTTTTGTGGACTAGCTTTAGATGCCAGACCAGCTCTAGGAACTTCCCAATAATTCCATGCTATAGAAACAGCACTGTTTGCTGCCACACAAAGTTAATGGTATCCAGTTCTATCCAGAGGGAAAACAGCTATCTCTCATGTACTACCTAGCATTTGTAGATTGAAAACTCAATGATAGGCAAGTTTTACTCAAGTTTCAAGATTAACAAGAAATTTTGATACTTCATTGCTCAAGAAGAGCTTTACTGGAGACCAATACAGTTGTGCTAGAGTTGCTGCCATACACATCAAGGACCAAGACCAAACCAAAGTTACATGGTGACTGAAAACATGCAAGTCTACATAGTAGCACCATCATTCTACCTATCATCAACTGAGTGACCAACCACACCCAAACCTTTTGACATTCTACTGAGTATGACCCAGGGGGTAAATCCTGTTAGTCACCTTCAAGAAAACTGGACAGTAAGTGTTTTCTTAGTTATTATCATACCTTAATTGATGTGAGCCAACATCTCAGAACACTCTGTGCATGTCTTTACAACAGTCATTGGTTCTTTGATTTGAAGAAATAGTATGTACCACTTACTTTTTATTCATTTTATAGTTGTTGATGATTTTATGTATGTGGACTTCATCCTCTGCAACCATATAACACAAAAACATGTTAGGACCTAACTCTAAACCAGTAGTACTGCTGGCCCTCCATAGATAGACGTGAATCACAGTTGTTCTAGTTCTGAGGCCTTGTCACAGTATGTGATCACAAGACAGATGCTTGACTCAGTTGTGCTCCATGGCCTAACATCATCCTACTAGTAGCTGTACACCAATGAAGACTTGATAAAAAACACAAGGTGTATATGCTCTATTTCAAGGACAGAGTAGAAATTTGTATATATATTATACTTCTTTGTTCACTCTCAGATCTCAATCTTCAAGTCATTGGCAATGAATAGCATATGCTAAGGACCTGGTGAACTCATATTGGTCCTGATTGATTGCCAATTGCAGGTTGAGTATATTCCCAGACCAATGAGTCATTGAAGAGACAAGGATGAAAGTTATTATGTTAGGACTATGAATTGAGCAACACATGACTAGATATATCACACTGTAAGCATCAAGCTATCCATCATGTGGAACTTGAGATGGATCTTGCATTTGTGAAATAAAATCAAAGGGAGACATGCATCATGCCATATGCCACAAGGCCCTAAGGAGGGTCATGAAATCATAGCTGTAAGTAAGTACTACTTACATGCCAGTTCTACTGAGATGGAGTCCCAATTCAACATGGCAATTTGTGACACTTGGACTTCCCTCCTTGTCTCTGCAGTGAATCATTATATAAGGTTGGGTATAGAAAGCTTCATAATCCTATGCTAATAAGGTCTCACACCACCTCCCACCTCCTTATACCTCTTACTCAGAAAGATCTACCAAGCTGGAAGAGGATACTTATTAGTGCCAATCTGTGGACAGTGTAGTTTTTGTGGTCCTAGAGGAAGCTTTGGAAGCAGACCCACCCCATTTCAACCACTCTCAGAAATGGGAGAAACTCAACACTTTCCATGTAAATATCAAATGAGCACACCAAACAAAGGTATGGTTATTGTTCTCCTTGATAACAACACTGGCATTTAATATACATTGCTATAAAGAAGGTAGTTACCCCCCAACAATTGAGACTCAAGATGTGGTATGGGGCTCTACAGAAAAAGAAGAAACTAGTTTAAGAACTTCTTGACACACAAAAACTCATCAAAGATGTGGAGCAAGAGGCCTCCATATTTCTGACAAGAGATACAATAGCTCTTTATCATCATCAGTATTATGATGTTGAGATCAAAGATAACAACAAAGGGACCTACATATCATTGGTTTCTGCTATCAAGCTCAAAAGACCCTACTAAGTACATGTATTTAAATGTGATGTGTGGAATTTTACATAATGACTTTGATTATCAGGCTTTGCAAACAGTGGGGTGAGAGGTTTTCTTTTGTACCATTTCATGTTTGAGTAGTCCCAGAATACATGGGAGTATCAAAAATCTGATACTGTGTCATTCAACTTTATAGTATTTCTAGCCTTGTATCCTTGTTACCATTTGCCACTTTTAATTGTAGTCCTTTTTGTGACTTTTTCCAAGAACCATTGTCCATTGACACTGATCACTATGATTGTTTCCAGCTTTCATATCACTACTAGAGCAGACACTTCATCAGCAAGTCCAGGAGTGACTGTCCAGTACTGGGCAGCACTGGACAGTGTCATAGTACTCATAGTTAGGGTCTATATGGATAGTACTATCACAGTAGTCATAGTATACCATAGTGGTTATAGTGTCTTATTGTATTGATGAAAACCACAATTTGATGAAAGTCATAGTGTTTCACAATATTGGATAGTGTTTCTTAGTGTCTCATAGTACTGGATAGTACTGGATAGTATCATGTAATGTTTCATAGACTAATAGAGGTCAAAACATTGACCTCAGACACAGAACTCTGAACTATACATATCACTCATCAAGATGTTGTCCAAAGTAATACTTGATGTCAAACCATGAGTACATGTTAGTCTAATCAAGGGTGTTATCATAATCCTGATGGTCACTAGCACCCCTTCCTCAAAGTCCCTATGAGTAACATCATCAGCATTAAAATTAAATGTCAAATGTCAACAAGAAAGAAATGTAACAAAGAAATAACATACAGTCCAGTCCATGCAATCTCATGACATATTTGTTTAAATATGTGCCCATGTATATCATCCTCCTCAATCTGAGCAACAAGTTCATTGAAATTTTTCCACTTGAGATGATAATTGTCATGGCTGAAAAAAGAGAACTTTGTGTTGCCATTGAACAAATATCTATCAAGGATGCATTGTATCTGAAAGTGATGTCAGGCACACAGTCTTGCAGTGATGTGACTTATCATGGTAACCACCAGTATTAGAGCATACTTAGAGAACTATGTTGCAAACTCAGGACAAATATTCCCTATATGGTTTTCATAGCCATAAAAGAATATGTGACTGAGTTCTAGAACAGCTGTGTGCCCAAAGTTTTTGGTGTGACCCTATATGAAGAGTCAATGGTAATGATCCAGTTTAATGTGATCATACCTCTGGATCTTTACCAAGATATGCAAATGACACTCTCTTGATTAAATCTTGTGTAGCCTTCTTTATGTGTTGACATGTCTTAACCTTTGAAAGATAATTATCTGGTAGAGGGAATATATCATAGTGCACCTGGACTAAATTCACTACAGCCTTCTTGAGCTCACCCCATCATGATGCAAGGTCTTTGAACAGCTGTTAAAGTCAGTATGGTTCACAGCATTTAGCAAGAACATACCAACTCACACATCTTTTCCTTGTGTCTAGGATAGTAACCTCTCTTGACAGTATGGTTCAGGCATCTCCATGCCTATAAGGTCATTGTGATGGCATCCAATACAAAGTCTTACACTGTCAATATCCTCTGTGGCCAACAGTTATGAATGGCAGTGTATGTACTCATTTCAACTTTGTATTTTTTAAGAAAGTCCATCCACTTGTACAGAAAAAATCCAAGTTGGATTGTATCTGTGCAGGGTTCATGCTTTATGTTCATTGAGTAACACTTTTCTCTAGAGAGCTGTATACTGTTGTTGCTTTCTTCACCATCATTCATGGCTGAGTTCACTTCCTCTAGTGCTTGTTGTTACAGGTATTGTAGCCTAGTGGGGGATGGAGGTTGAGGGCAACAGTTCCTGGAATAATAGTCCTCAAGAATGTTTGTATCCTACATGTATTTCAGTAACATTAACTTTGTATGAATAAAGCTTTACCTTGTTTACCTGCTTCTTGTCATCTTTGTGCTCATAATCTTCATGCTTATTGTTTTCACACTTGTTGTCTTTGCACTTGTCATCCTCATCTTCCTTAGATTTGTCCATTTTAGTCTTTCAAGTGAGTATTTGTGCATAGTGGCTACCTAACACTCACACTGCTGAGAAAACCTGGCTCCATATCTTCATCCTATTCACAGTTGGACCTAAATGTGCTACCATTGCCAGCCTCTTCCAGGCTGCTTGATGCTACCTTGCCCAACTCATATCCTTCAGGAACCAGTCCATTATCTTCCTTGTCTTTCTTATCACTAGGGAGACAATGTTCACCAGAGTTGTATAAATTGTTTACATCTTGAATGTGACTCTTAGTTGCTCCAATACATGAACTGCCAGAGATTTTCACACCTCACACTACCTGCTGCTTCTACTCCTCATTGATGATCTTTAAGCCTCTGGCCAGAGAAGGGCAGGTGAAAGAAGGCAGTGTAGTATCATCCAGCTATGATATGTCATCTTAGGTGACCATAACTATGTAAAGGAACTCACTAACTTGAACCCAAACCTGTCATTCAATTTGATCATCTTTTGTGCAAGGGCTGATTCAGAATTGCAGTTGTCAGACTATTGTTGTTGATCATCATCAATGTGAGTGACTTTAAGCCCAAGCATTGAATCTGAGAATAGACTTATTGTATTTATCTGCATCTGACTTCTGTGGACTGTTGGGTGCACCTCATGTTGAACAGGTGACTCATACTCTCCAGACTATTAGAGATGAGTGAGAACCATTCAATATGAAACATATTGCTTACCTTTTTTGATGATCTTTGGTTGTCTCAAGTCATTGTACATTGAGGAGGTTGGTTGTCTCCCTAAGTCTATCAACAGAGTTTGAGGGTTGAGGTTTGATGTTGTAGGGCAGATGCTTATCTGATTTGTCTGCTTCTGGCTCTCAGGCACCATTCATCAGCAAAATCCAAAAAAGGGACAGGCTGACAAAATATTATAGTATTATTACAGCACCATAGTTACACACTGTCACATTATCACAGGCATAACAATGACCTATAGTGACTACAAGTCACACATATCACACTAACATGGTAACACAGCTGTCACATGTACATCACAGCTTGTACATATGTTGTGGCAACACAGCAGGTTACATTCAAAGTCCCTAAGGACTAGGAAATGTTTAGGTAGCATTTCCTAGTCCTTAGGGATTTAGATTTTTTTTTCAAAGTGATGAGTCACATGACCATTACTCATGTGACTGTCACACACTGCCACCCATCTCTCTTTACAACAATAACACTGCCACTGATGCCTACCACCACACCATCAACAAGCTCAATGGCTTATCTGATGCCCCCATCTGGTCTCACTCCTGTGCTGTCAATACACCACCCAACTGGATGACAAGGGGCATGACCCCTACTACCTCACTATAGTGACCTGGCAAAGACAACAGGGCCCTCATGCAACCACACCCATGCCACCTGCATAGTGACAGCAATGACAATGACAAAAATACCATGAGGCAACAGATACTATGGCCATGTCACTCCCACAGCAGTGGTGGTAACAACAACAAGACATGTTAGAATATTTGATTACCTACACATTTTTGCTTACTAAGCAGCTACCTACATCAGACTTTCATTACCTTAGTTTACTTTAGTGACTACTTGAGTATTCAACAAGTATAGTACTTTCTCTACTAATACAAAGGGCTACTAGAGTATTCAACAGGTTATGAGCCCTGTCTGAGCTCAGTAGAAGATTCATCTGGACTCAAAATGCCCTATTCAACAAAACTCAAAAATGGGTGAAAAGTTCTTGTACTGGACTTAGTGACAGGTGGACAAAAATGGTCAGACTACTATAGGCAGCTAATTCACACAGCCAAACTACTCAGACTACTCAGACTGCTAGATGGCACTGAAATGAGATCAGAAGATGAATGGAACCCTTTGATTCAGGCTACATGGCTGTGCAACAACACTGAAGCACAATATTTACTTGCTATGACCACCCCAGTCCTTGTTCACAACCACTTCTGTATGACAAGACCACACATGAATGGTTCTTGGACCTACAGTCTATTCACAGCAAACCTATGACTACTACAAGTTCTATGGTACCTTGCAAGAACATACATGTGGCAGTGCAACTGCCAAAAGTGCACAACTGCAAAATGGTTGAGAACAAACTCAGTAGCCCACCAAAAGCTGAAAAAGCACCTACACAAGTCAAAACCTAACCAGGAACATCCACAAAGGCACACAAAGCCTGTGTAAGTCTTGCAACTCAAGCAAATGGTATGGAGGATATCTCGTCTTTCATTGCATTGTTCCATTCTTTTTGTTCATCTTGGGGTAATTTTACTATATCCCAGAATTGTTTGGGAACAGTATGATCAGATAATTGGATGACATGTGATAGATGAGATCTGAACCAAACATTACTGTATAGGTTTTTCATATTGTCATCTTCTTCTGGAACATTTTGAACTCCCATTCTAGGAGTTTGCTCCCCCTGGTCTTCTTGAATCAGATCAAGACCTTGCTGTATCTCAGATTCTATTTTGACTGGATGCCTTTCTCCATATGCATTGTTGGGAATGAATCTGGGTATAGGAACTCTTTGTGATCTTCATTCTTGTCTTTGCTCCAGTGGTTCACAAACATTTATTTGTTCCTCTCTCATTGGTTGATAGTGACAAGGTCTAGCTTGAAACTCTACCAATGATTCATCTTCCCTTTGTCTGAGAGCATACCAGTTCCTTCATATGGAATCTGGAATTCTCCACACCAATGATGGTGGCATGGGTGGAGTAGGAGGTGAATCCCTCACAGTGTATCATTTATGTTGATGTCTATCATCTATTGATGATCGGTGACCTGGTTCAGGTGCTTGACATTTAATCTCTGGTCATGTGGGAGTTAAGTAGTGTTCCGAGGGAGGCTGTTCTGGAGAAGAGAACTCTTGTTCTAGATCTTCTCCAACATTCTCCTGTTTGGGTGATTCCCTTTGAGAAAGATAAGAATCTCTTCTGGAAGGTGGATTATCTGATTGGTTTGGATCATCTCCATTATCAAACCAATTGAATCCTTCATAAGGATCAGGAGGTTGTGGAGGTGGAGCTCCTCCTGGTTCATAAGGAACCCAAAAGTATTCATATTGATCTGGTGATCTTGCTCTAGGTGGCTCTTCATCTGATTCATGATCAGATTGGTGATTGTCCATCATTGGAATAGGGATAGGTCCATCATCTTGACTTTTGGAACATCATGGAAATCTTTCTTCATTGAAAGTGGCATTACTTAATACAACGACTCAGTGTTTGGAATTTGACCAAAAACACCATCCTTTAATATTGGGCTTGTATCCAATGAATGTCATTTCCTTAGACTTGGATGACAATTTGTCAGGCCTTTGTTTGGGAGGAATAAAGACATAGGCTTTACAGCCAAAGACATGGAAATAAGAAGCATCTAGTTTCTTTCTGTCTCCTTTGAATATTTCAATAGGGGTTTTCCAATCATGACGACACATGGATTGCCTGTTATAGATATGGACAGCTGTTTCCACAGCATCTTGCCAAAAAGATTTAAGCAAGCAGGCATGATGGCACATTGCTTCTGCTTTTTCCAATATGGTTCAATTGAATCTCTCAGCTCTTCCATTTTGCTAAGGAGTGTGAGGGATGGAAGTCTGATGAGTTATTCCTCTGGAAGTGAGGAACGATTGAAACTCTAGACTTGTGAATTCCCCCCCTTAGTCCAAACAGACAGATACTAATTTATTCCCCATGAAGGTTTTGGACCATGAAACCATATTAGAAAAGTGTTGAAAAGTATCTGACTTGACCTGCAAGAAGGATACCAAGGTATAACCCATATGATCATCAATGAACATGAGAATATGTTTCACACATGATCTCAGTTCAGTTGGCATAGGGCTGACTAAATCAGTATGAACCAGTTTGAGTGGACAAGAGGCCCACTTCGAAGAACCTGGAAAGGATCTATCTGGCATCTTCCCAGTAGAACATCCCTTACAAGGAGATGTATTGGGAGAAGGATTTAATTGGGGAATGCTGGTTAGATTGAAATGCGCATGGCATAAGGCATTCCAAGAAGTGTGATCTAAATGTTTGTGCCACAATCTTTAAGATTGGATGTCTGACAGAGAGGCTACAGAGCCTATCATTGGAGTAATCTGTGACGACTGAAACCAGTGAAGGTTGTTAGTGGGTGATGAGGCAGTAGCCTGGATCACTTCACATCCCCTCTTGTTCCAAATACTGGACCCTGTATTAGAAATCTCACAGCAAAAGCCATGGTTTGTTAACACTGGTATGGATAATAAGCGGCTAGTAGAATGTGATGTGAACCAAACATCTTTTAATGTCACTGTAGAGGGCAAAATAACACCATCTGTTTGTGTGATTAGTACAGTTCCTGAGCCATACACCAGAAATGATTCTCCTGTTGCTACTTTAGCATTGCAAATTTGTTCTCCCAAGTGAACGAAATCATCAACAAAAGGGGACATGTGATCTGTACATCCACTATCAATCATCCAATGGCTTTTTTGCCAAATTGTTCTTTCCTTGGTTTCTGGGGAGGAATTCCCTAGGTAGTAGCAGAGGTGCTTGTTAGATTCCTCATCATAGTACATCTCTTGATTTGGATCTAAATAGTCCAATCTTTGTCTTTCATAGACAGGTATTCAAGGTGTTCTTTCTCTTGAAGGAATTGCTCCTTCATGAGTACCTCTCCTTTCTGAATGATGAGGGTGATCACAATCCATTATCAGGATTCATAAGCTACCTAATCTTTCAGTTAGGGGCATGTTAAAATGTGCAGAAGAAGAAGCATGAAAAGCTTCTGTAGAAGTATAAGGTACAGGAGAAGGTTTAAATATACTATCATGGTTTGAGAAATGGTTTCTTTGAGAAACAAGTCCTCTGAGAGAAAGAACCATCTTTTCGACTTTGCTTCTCTTCTCAGTTGGTCTCAAAACTACTGGTTTTGGAGTAGGTTCTTGATCATGTAATACAATCAGTCTGTCTTGATCTTCTTTGATTGGTATCCAAGAAGGTCCTGCTCTCTCTTTTGTCTTGGAGTCAGAAAGAGGAGCGTTGAGGAAATAATGGTCAATCTTCAACCTTACCTTGATCATCTTCATTTCCAGCTTCCCAAGTGTTGAAGTTTTGTCCTTCAACTCTGAAATCACCAGCAGCTGTAGGCCATTCCAGGATGTTTTTGGTCCAGTCCATCTCTTGCGCTTCATTTAACTTGTTAGTAATTTCATCATCATCTATTATTAGTGTTTCAAAGTCCAGTTGCAGGACTGGTCAAAGACTGGCAACTGGACTGGACTAGACTAGACTGGTCGGCAACTGGACTGCAGTTGTGAGTTGCCTGATTTCTCAGACAAAAGACTGCAATTGCCAACCAGTTGCAACTGGTTGCAACCGGTGTACAGCCACACTACCTAATCAGGCAATGTTCCCCTAATTTTCTGTGATTTTTTGACTACTTTTACTATTTTTTGAGTGTTTTTGGAGGGTTTTTAAGTGATTTCTATGTGTTATCATTGCAAATTAATATATTTAATGACAGAACATGATGTATAGACACTAAATAAAGACTATTTACACTTGTGCGGGACAGGATTCACTTGTAAAACCAGTTGTGACCAGTCTTTTAGCAGTTGCAACCAGTTGCCTGAAAAACCAGTTGCAATCGGTTTTTTTCGGTTTTTAGCAGTCCAGTTGCCTTATTTGGACCTCTAGGACTGGTCCTGGTCCGGTTGCCCTATTAGGAAGGTCAAAAACCGGACTGGACCAGACTTTAAAACACTAGCTATTATTTGATGAATGAAACCTTGTTCTCCCTCAACCACATGGGCAGCACCTTGTCATGCTTTGCCTTTCCCCTTGTTCTACTTCCTGAACTTGAACCCAGCATGGCTTGCCTCCTTCTTAGCTTAGAAGGAGTTGGGTCTCCTCTGAAACTTAGTGTGACCTTTTGGTCCACTAGTCTCAGAGGGATGGTTCTGATAAGAACCACTAGCCTTATATGGGTGCCATTTGTTAAAAGAAGGAGGTCCCTTCCATATCACATTAGTTCAGTTTGCGGAACTCACTTGGTTTGGGTTCTGAGACATAGAAGCTACATTTGTCTCCACATTTGAAATGTGGGGCTTGAGCTTTTGTCTTGATGACATCATCAACACTTCTGCCAAGATTTTGGTCATTATAGTATCAACCATGAAGGCAGCCTGTTCAGTAGTTAAAGCCACCATGGAGCAGAATGTATACATTTCTGCTGGTAAATGCTCAAGAATAAACATAGCTTTAAAGGATTCAGGAAGGTCTAGACCAGCACTCAAGATCTGGTTGAACAAGGAAGTGAGACAATTAATGTCCTCACTTGCCATTCTCAGGTTGATATGAACCCAGTTAGTCTGATGGAACAGATGAAATTGTCCAGCTAAGCCTACAGATGAGAAGAGACTTCTCATCTTTTCCCACAGTGCTTTTGCAGTGGAGGCTTTTACGGCTTGGTCAGTATAATCATACATTACGTGATGTATGAAAGCATCACTTAGGGTGTTGGCAATAATGCTGCATACCCTATTATTGATGGCAACCCATTTGGCTTGATCACCGGCAAGAGTGCCAACCCAAGTAATGGTACCATCAATCCAACTCCAAACAGAGAGGGATTGGAGAACAGATTGAAGATACACACTCCATATGAGATAGTTTGATGGACCTTTGAGAATTGGAACATGAGTGATGATAGTGTTGTTGAGTTTGAAGTTGTTGGAAATAGCTAAGGCAGCCATTTATAGAAAGTGGATAAGATCTGCAAAGCCATATTCAGCAAACAGGTCATCAAAGATAAAATCGTATTGATTAAAAGGGAATGTTTGGGATATATCAGTTATTCCTTCTATGTACCTCTGGTGGTGTCAAGAACCTGATCTTATCATCAGTCTCTGGAAGAGGTATCTGATGTAGTAAGAGAGAATCCTGATCTCTTTTTCTCTTCCAATATTAGAAGGAACATCTTTCCTTTTTGTTAAAACCTTTTGGTTTTAACGATTCCCAGTGTTCTACTCTTCTCCTTTTGGCTTCATTACTGGACTCAGAAGAAATAAACAAAGAAGAGTACATAAAAGAATCTGAAGCATGTTTTTCTAGAACAGTAAAGTTTAACTGCTTGAAAAAATGTTGGTTACATATCATGATAATTCTTTTCTCTTTGACAAAGGTCAAGTTCTTGTCTGTGCAAGTTTCAAAAGGAATTGCAGGTGTGTCATTCCAACTATTTAATCCTGCAAAAGTAAGAAAAGGTTCTTCATAATTTCATGAATAAAAGTAATGATGCGAAGAGTCCAGTGGCCAATTGGAGGGAACAGGAACACTACTGTATATACTAATTATGTCTGCGAGTTCAGTGTTTGAATTTGCCTTCTTCAGCAGCTCTTCTCTTTCTGAGTTGGTTAGCTTGGGAAAGGTACTCAGCTTGTCCTCTGTTATTACAAGAGGAGGCAAGGGCTGAGTAGACATCATCTTCTGCAGTAGTTCCTATAGAGTCCATGATCAGCTTTTTGATCTTTTGAGCCTTTTTCCACATCTTGGGGTAGGTCTCTTTGAAACTAGCCCAGTGGTCTCTATCAAAAAGGTTATTCCATGTTCTAATGTCCATTTCTACTCTCCACTGATACACATGAGTGGGTTCTCCCCAGTTCCAACCTCTGTCAGCCTCATTGAGCCATAAGTCTTTGTTGAAGATGACATTAGGCTTTTTTGACCTCATAAAGTAAATATTTGCCCAAGAGGGCAGAAAAATGTCTCTGCAAAAGAGTTCCCAGCCTTGATCCTTGATCACAAATGATCAGATGTCTTCGTAAGATGTAGAGGGGAACACCCATCCAGTACCCTCATAGGCTTGGCCTATGGTCTTATTCCAGTGACTTAGAGCGCATACTGGACAGCTTGCACCAGACTCACAAGTCTGAATGCAGAAAGGGAAGACCATCTGAGGCAACCATGGAATCATCTCCTTCGTGATCACCAGCTGGTGGTTCGGGTACACTGGGTGTAACTCCCAGTGGCTCACCAGTCGCTGTGCTGACACCTCTACATCTATCTTCTCCACTTGCTGGAGATGAATCGGAGCTAGGAGAGGCAGCTCCTGGTAGTGGGTGAAGAATAGCTCCTTGTCTTCTTGAAAGACTAGGATGTAAGATGGTATCCTCTCTATGGAAAGCCTGGCTCGCAGCAGGCAATCTATATCCCACACTCGCAACTCCATGAGCATTTCTCCATTGGGGATTTGCATGGCAAATACCCCTTTGCATGCCTCTAAAGGCACTCCACTGAGCATTGCTAGATGGTGGAGTTGGTAATGCTCTGCCGGTCAAATCAGAGCTGGATGATGGATCTCCGAGACTGGAGGATCTAGGAAGAACTGGGCTTGGTGAGGGTATGGGAGGCATTGTTAGTTCAGGAGTAGTATGGGTGGAATAGGTGGTCTCTGCAGGAACCTCTCTAGAGAGGTGGATTGGGCTTCTGGGGACGAAGGGCATGTCATCAGGTACAGGAGGTCTGGAAGAGCTGGGGATGAAGGGATCTGATTCTCCTTGTCTGATGTGTCTAGCTTGCTCTCGCTATGCTGTAGTGATGAGCCAGGCAAAGAGTCTGATGTTGAGGGCTCTTTTCTCTCTTTCAAGCTTGTTGTTCTCTTCTTTGGGACTGGAAGTTACATCCTTGACAACCTGAGGAACAGGGGCTGGGGTGCCCAGTCGATTCCAGGCTGGCAAGGAGGTAAGACCAGGTTCTCACTGGGGTACAGTCCATAGAGAGCGTTCTGTTCCTCCATTGACTCAGTTGGAAAGGTTGTCCTGGAGGACAAGACAATCAAGGTATTGTTCTGCATATCATGGAGGTTGGTTGAGAGCTCAAGAGATGGGGTCTGAGGGAGGTAGGACATGTTGTCTGAAAGGAGGTTGTGGATCTGATCTGATGACTCTATAGTAATCAAAGGGAACCAATTGGTGATCAATAAGATTATCTGATCCACATCAGACAACATCGGTCTCACTGTGTCAGTGGATTTCTCCTACTTCAATTGCACCAAGGCAAGTAGGGCAGGGTATCTTGAAAGGTACTCCTGGTGGTACTATGTTAGTCTGACATATTGGTCTTGGTATGTGTTTGTACTGGGGTGGTCTATCAGTGTTTGCTGACATAGTGGAATCTCTCTCAGGTGGAGAGGTAGGGTTTGAAGGTTTGATTGGTTCTTGTCTCATCTTATGAGGTGGAGATAGAGGGTCTTGAAGAGGTTGTCTTCAGGGTGGAGATGGTGAAGTGGTAGCTTCACTTACAACTTCTCATTCTATTCAAGAAGAGGCAACTGTTAGTATTAATTCATGTTCATGAGTAGCAGACTGAAGGTGAGATATCACAATCAGAGCCTTGGATTGTCTCCAGAAGAGGGCAAAGCTACTCTGAAAAGTGAACATGAGGCAATTTGCCATCAGCTCTGCCATGGTTGCCACTGTCAACCCATCATAGATTTGGGTGATCAGCGTGTACAAAAACAGCAAGTCTAGCAACCACCACAGCTGGTCATGTGAGACAGCAGGAGGCATCAAGATTGCTAGCAATAGACAGGCTCTGCTTGTCTAAGCAGGGCTCATAACCTTTAGAAGTCAAAGACTTCCAAGGTCACAGGATGAACTCTAGTAGGAGTTACTCACTAGGGTAGGTGCAGCATAGGTGATAGCCAAGTGTTGTTAAGATGGCAGTAGCTGAGTGTGGAACAGAGAATGGAGATTCTGTTAGAGGAGTGTACATGTAGGAAGCTCCTTCTTATATACAGTACAGGATTGTTTGTACATGTGTATAGTAGTTCTAAATAGATAGAACAATAGTGGCCAATGGCAGTAAAGGCTCTTATCTAAGCCAATAGTGTAAAGAACACTTATCATACTAAAAGTACTAGTCAATAGCAAAACATGAGTAGTGTCAGTATCAGTCAGCATGAGTAATAATATATCAGTCATCATGATAAAGATGAGTAATGAATGAGAAATCATGATGATGTTTAAAGATAAGAAAGATAAGCTGACCAATATAGAATGTCTGATAAGATAAGATAAGATAATACATTCTCAACACCGACCTGATTGACAAACTCTGAGGTGCCCATATCTTCACTAAGTTTGATGTCTGATAGGGTTATAACAACATCCAAATCAAAGACAGACATCAATGGAAAGCCACCTTCATCACCCACCACAGTCTCTTCAAGCCTACCGTCATGTTCTTTAGAATGTGCAACTCCCCTGCCATGTTCCAGCAATTTATGAATGACTCCTTTAGAGATATGATTGCCAAAGGGTGGCTTGTCATCTATATGGATGACCTCCTCATCTTTTCCTCTGATGAAGCAACACACATGGAACGGTCCAAATGGGTCCTCCAACAAATGACTGAACTTGACCTCCATCTCAAACTTGAGAAGTGTCAGTTTGCCTCCACTGAAGTTGAATACCTCAGAATGATCGTCAAACCTGACCAACTCACTATGGATCCTATCAAGCTCAATGGAATTGCCAAATGGCCTACTCCATCCAAGCCAAAAGACATTTGATCATTCCTCAGCTTTGCCAACTTTTACCATCATTTTATCACTGACTACTCCACCGTTGCTTGCCCCTTTCTTGATCTCACAAAGAAAGATCATTGCTGGGAATGGACCCCTGACTATGAAACCTCTTTCCAGTCCTTGAAGAAACTCTTCCTTGCATGTCCCATCCTCCAACTCCCTAACCCCACTAAACCCCTCACCATTGCAACCAATGCCTCCAAATATGCTTCTGGAGGTATCCTTCTCCAGACTGATGTCAATGGGGAATGGTACCCTTGCTCCTATCTTTCTCAGATGTTCGGTGATGCTGAATGAAACTACAACATCTACAACCATGAACTCCTAGCTGTCATCTGAGGACTCAAGGCATGATGCCACTACCTCCATGGTTCTCCCCATTGCGTATAGGTCTTCACCAACCATAAAAACCTCCTTTATTTCAAGGAAGCCCATAATCTCAATTGTTGCCAGGCCCACTGGCTCCTTGACCTCCAAGACTTTGACCTTCATCTCATCCATGTCCCTGGTAAACTCCTTGCTGGCCCTGATGCCCTCTCCTGCCACCCAGATCTTATTCCCTTCACAGATACTGACAACAAGGGTGTTGTCCTCCTACCCCCTTCCCTATTCGTCAATGTCATTAACAGCACTCTCCACATCCTCATTTCCTCCACCTCCATCTCCAACCCCTTGATGCTCTAGCATCTCCAACTCACTGACACTTTATCTCCTGCTTGTCTCCGTTCCCAGCTGTTGGACTGGCAGATCATGGACAATGTCTTCACTTACAAAGGATGTGTTTATATCCCTCCCAATGACTCCCTCTGTTGCTCAATCCTTGAGCAATGCCATAACCATGAATCTGTCAGTCATCCTGGCTACCTCAAAACCCACCAACTCATCTTCACTGAGTTTTGGTGGCCTGGCCTCACCCATTATATGTGCAAGTTATATGTGCAAGTATGTGGAAGGTTGCAGAGTGTGTCAACAGAACAAAGTCAATACACACCCAACTGTCCCACCACTTACTCCTATTTGTGCTGCTGACACCCACCTATTCCAATCCATTTCCTGCAACCTCATTGTCAGCTTGCCCCCTTCCAATGGCTTTAACTCTGTGTTGGTCATAGTATACCACATCTACCAGGGGGGTATTTTTATCCCTACCAATAACACTGTCACTGCTGAAGGCATAGCTGAACTTTTCCTCCATCACGTTTACAAGAGATTTTGCCTCTACAACAAGATCATCTCTGACTGTGGCCCTCAATTTGCCTCCACCTTTGCCAAAGAACTTGACAAACTCTTCAACTATGACCTTGCCCTCTCCACTGTGTACCACCCACAGACTGACAGTGAGACAGAATGAGTGAACCAAGAACTCAAGACCTATCTTTGCATCTTCTGTGGCACCAACCCCACTTCCTGGTCACAGAAGCTCTTTCATGCTGAGTTTGCCCATAATCACTGCCCTTACTCCACTACCAGCCAATCCCTGTTCTATCTCATGATGGGCTACAAACCCTGTGCCCTATCTATCATCCTCCCTGAGTCTCACCTTCCCATTGTAGAACAATGTCTGAAAACCCTTGCCACTGCTCAAGACAAAGCCCTCACTGCTCATGAACTCACTAGACAAGTCATGGCCTCTTGTACTTGTCAGAAATTCACTCCCTTCACCAAAGGAGATAAGGTATAGTTGGAAGTCAGAAACCTGAAATGTCTGACAAACTCAAAGTTTGCACTGAAACGAGAAGGACCCTTTGTTGTCATCAAGGTACTATCTCCACTCTCTTACCAACTCTGCATCTCTAGTACCTGGAAAATCCACCCAGTTTTCCACACCTCCCTTCTCATACCCTATTGTGAAAATGACGTTCACAGACTGAACTACCTGGCTCCACCCCTGGACCTAATAGAAGGCAAAGAAGAATATGAAATTGAGCGGATATTAAGGCATTGAGGCAACCAGTCATCACAGCAATACCTGATCTGATGGAAGGGGTATACTGCCAAAGAAGACTCATGGCAATCTGAGCAGGACCTCAAACATTCAAAGGCCGTTCTTAACAACTACAAAAGGTGTCACCCAAAGGCTTTTCCCTCCATCGAATGAGCTACCACTTCTACCCCATCATCACTGTTGCCAAACTCACCACACCCATTGTCACTATGCCCATCAAATTCTACTCCTCCAAGGAAGAACTCACTCTCATCACTCCCCCTTGCACTGTTCACTTTGTGGACACTCTATCCTCTCCCACCACTTCTGTTACTGCACTATCTGAAATTGCTCCTCTGTCCAACATCATCACTGAGCCCAGCTGGAATGGGCCCGTTTGGGAACCCATGCCATACCCCTCTGTCCAGGCACTTGATATTCCCCTTGCTGGAGAATGCCTCAAGGAACCCCTCTACTGTGACCAAAAGGAGGAGCTCCTCTGCTACCTCTCCTGTGACCACCTTGCAGTTCCCATTTATGCCCACCTGAACATAGACTCCCCCCTTGTCCTTTTCTATAGGGTGTTCTTTTCTTTAGACAATGTCCAACCACCCTCCACCTAAGCTACCATACACCACAGCATCATTGAGGCAATGCACCAACTGGGCATGCTGACCTTCCTCTGTGACCTTGAGCAATACCTTCATGAACTCACTGAACAAAAACAAGCCCATGTTGCCCTCCTCCCTACTCACAGCACCCCAGAAGTCTGCATGCTGTCCATGCCATCCACTTCTTCCTCCCCTCTTGATTCCAATGAAGAACGTGTCCTCCAACAGGAAGAGGATTGGTGGACCAGCCACAATGGCAAGGAACCCTTGCTGTACAACCATCCCCACATGTATGAAGCATGCTATCAGTGTCAACGTCTAGGCCACCAAAAGGTGGATCGCCCCAACTACCAATGTGGGTTCTGCCATTGCTTCCACCCCTACCACACTGTTGCTTGCTGCCCCTTACACTGTCATACCCCAGATCATGTACCTTCCAATTCACCCCCCAGCTCCTTCTCATCTCATTGTTGTTAAACAACCACTAACCGAATGCATCCCACTAGGGGCCCACCTCATCCTTGACCTCTAGTAGAACACCTCCAATGTTCTTCTTCCCTTCCTTACGAAGAGGACTATGATGCCACTACTGATGCCAATGTCACCAGGTCACCTTGGGGAGCCTTTTTGGATCTTTAGGTCTTTGTCACTGTCTTGACTCTGGTGTGGGGGTAATGTTACAATTTCTTTCTTTTATCTTAGTCAGTGTATTTGGGATGCTTTTTCTTTTCCTACAATTACTCACTTCTTCTTAGTCATCAGTCTGATGACTCATCATCATCTCCTAATTGTAGTATCTTCCATCATCTTCTTGGACATTCCATGTGGATGAGCACTTGGGAAACTGGCCAATTTTTGAAAGGGAAAAGATTACCTTATAAATGGTGAGAAATCAATGGTTGATCACAAATTCTTTGCATAATTGTCCCAAGTACTGAAAAAAGTAAATTCACTGATATTCAGTGTCAGGAATTGTTAGGTTTGGTGATCTTGTACTCATTTGACTTTAATTATAGTCTCATTTGATTCTCCATATTCAACTTTCTATCCTACCACTTTTTCCCATTGTTCTACCTTCATTCTGTGCCTCTATGGTGCCTCTTCTGTTTTGTGATAATGTGGCTGATGTGGCTTGCCAGTTGTTTACCAGTATTTACTTCAAGTGCACATAGCTCCTACAAGTCCACTCTAAGACCCCTTGGTTATTCACAATGGACTCCAGGTACTGTATCTTCATCCTACACCTCTAATATCATTCTTGGTTACTCACAGTGGACTCCAGAGTTGTTCTGTTGCCCTCAGTACTTTATCAGGAATTACTGTTATTCACTTACTGGTTATAATGATAACTACTGACAAGGACACTCATATTTAGCTTAGCTATGGGGCTGATTGAAATAAGAGTCATATAGAAATTGGTGATAGGTGAACTAATTTGTAGTGTCTTGGACATATAGGATCATATAATACCCAGCTGAGGTAAATAGATTTCCTGTGGTTACCATAGTGGTGGTATAGTAGATATTCAAGCAATGGGGTATATCTTACAATCAAAAAAAGTTGAAAAAAAAATTGTCCATGAACAGAATTGAACACACTTCTCTAAAAATTATCAGATATACTGCTAGCTGGTCGAACCTCTAAGCCATTGTACCATAATTATACTAGCCCATTAGTAATATATGTAGAGTATTTATAAGACTCAGAAAAATTTGCATGATGTGGAGCTAGAAATCAGTGACATGTGCTATAAACAAAAGTGACAACCAAATCAATGACAATGACACTACTTTTGCCACTAAAAATCAGTGGCACCTTCTATAACACTGAATAACAGCATGTCACTGAAAAGATGTGACCACTTAATCAGTGTCACAGTCCTTGAATCCATGTGATTTTACTTTCTGCAGTGAGAGGCTAAGAACAAGGATTAACAATTTAGTAATAGTCAGGTGTTCATAGCATGAAGAAGTCAGAAACAAAGGATGAATAAATCAGTTGATTATAGAGAAGGCAAGAGAAAGGATACAAATGTGTACATGAAGAGCATGGGAAACAACTTCCTAAAGGAGTGAAATTTGAGATGTTACAGTCACTAATTCTGTGTAGAAAACAAGATAATACAAATCTTGCAAGAGTTGATAAGCATCAAATTTCCCCTTTAAGCTTTTTCATGTTCACACATTCCAACCACATTGATGTATAAAGACCTGAACCCTAAAGGGTCCAGGAATATCCACCACTTATTGTAGACCTTGCTGGAAAAAGAAAAAGTACAATCAGATCCATGCCTGATTTCTGAAGAACAGAAAGATGATACTTGATTTTACCGTTTTTGATTTTTCTACACCCATGATATCTGATAAATGATGAATGCCATCCAGCCCCATCCACAAAAACCTGAATCTCAAAGGGTCTAGGAATTAGTGTCATGAAAATGTCACAAAGAACATTGAAAGTTATATATGACAATTTTTACCAAAGATCCACAAAATATTCATCAGCATTTACATCACAACTCCCCTGTTGATCTTGTCTGTAGTCAGCAAATGTATGACTTGAACAAAAAATGAATAACTGATAGCACAGTAATGACTAGAAGTATAACTAAGTGAATTATACAAATGAAGAGGTTGTCCAGATTGAAGAATAGTGTTGCATCATACACTGATATTTGTATTTGCAGTTTGGAACATCTTTCTGAAATAATGAACCTTTGGGTAGTTAAGATGTATGCAACACATGTGCTCAGAAATTTCACATGAAGTCAGACACATCTGCACTTGTAAGACAGATTGTCTGACACAAACTACTTCCAAGTCAAGGTAAGCAGAATCAGGCACAGCCATATACTCTGTAGACTACACACATTCAGCAAAATATGAATTTAATGAATCAAGCCTCCTCAATTCCTGGGGTTTGTCCACTTTGAGTGAGCCTACCTTGGAAATATCAATTTTGGTATCTGGAAGGTCAGGTAGGGTAGAAATCTCAAGTTGAGAAAGAGACAAATATAAATAATGTATCAGACTCTGGCATGATAGCTCTGTGAAAGTGATAAGATGAATTTTCAATATTTCAATGTTCACATACTGTCATACATAGGTAGACTGTAAGTGAATCTTAGAGCTCATGCTTGAAACCTTGAATTACAAATAAATCACAATTTCAGTCTCAGAAGCTCATCCTCAGTCCATAATCAATATGGATAATCACAGTGTGGTCAATGACAACACTAACACCTCTTTGCCATCTCACAGTGAATACATACCATCTAACAGCAATCCAATGAGCACCCCCATCAAAGAAAAGATGTTGCTCCAAGCACTCTTTTCAATGTTTACTTGCTTTCACCACCAGACTATCAATGTCATTGGGAAGGAAATGGCTGGATTTTTTCTGGTCTGATGCCAGTTGACAAGTTCCTTAATATGTTTTTGTCCACCACCCAAATACCTGATTACCACTCAAGTGGCTCATCCACTGCTCAATTCCAAAGAGGCTCTTTCAACAAAACACTTCAAGCTCAGACAGAGCTGGATGCATACACCCCATTTGTGTGTTAATTTTGTGCATCACCTATCATAGTCCCTTGACTCCTTCCCTAAGTTGCCCAAATTCAAAAACTTATACCAAATCTTGTCTTTGTCAACACACATGTTCAAGGTGACAAGAAGAAGAACAGGTTTGGTTTTGAGATCAAACCTGATATTAGCATCTACTCAGTGCCACTGGATGTTCATGCAAGCTCTATCACACATTGTGACATCACCACCCTTGATATGCACATCAAATTCAAGTGGTATAACATCAATGATCCTTTCATTGTGCCTGAACATTCAAGTTCTTGCAAGGAGATATTGTTCATATATACCTCTGACTATGCCAAAGATACCCTGGGTCAGATCTCAGCTTACATTGTTGTGCAGCTATCAGCACAATACCATACACACATCTTCTCTGCATTTGTTATGCATAATATAGTGCATATTATTTGATGGGACAGGGAAGAGGCTATAGTAACTGAGTCTATCACATACAACAATGATCAATCACTTGTAGAATTCTTTGCCCTCTATTCATAGGCCCCCCCCCAAATTGTATGGTGTTGATACTATGATTTCATGTACAACTGATGATGAGGCTAGGATTGCAAGGATGAAGCTGAGTCTACCGTTAGACATCCCAATGTTCCAAACTAGCATTCTATTAGCAAATGTCTCAGATGGAAAACCCATCAGATCTGAACAATCCAAAATTATGATAATATTCCTGTAATGGTAGATATTCCATCACTTCCCACTTGTTGCAGGACATGCAGTTCTCCTGCATATAATGCTGATGGAGACTGTGTTGTGTTCCTCAAGGATTCATGGCATATCAGTGTTGAAACTGATCATTTATCTTATCAGTTTCTTTATCATTTAGATAAGAGATTATACTTATCTTCTTATCTTAATGTTCTTGTAAGCATGATTACAAAAGATTCTATCTTTATGGATCATTATGTTTACTTTATTACTCATTGCTTACTGATACTACACTACCCATGTTTTGCTATTGGCTGACACTTATAGTATGATAAGAGAGCTTACTGCCATTGACTGTTATTGTTCTACATATATAGAACTACCATACAGATACAAACAACATGTACTGTATATAAGGAGGAGCTCCCACTTAGTTGCTCCTCTAACAGAATCTCCATCTCTGTTCTCTCATATTACATCAGTCCCCACCAACTGTTGCTTTACCTCACTACTTGATTACCACCTCAAGTCTCCTTACTTAGTGAGTATTCCCACTAAGCTCATTTTCTCAACCATTTGGAGTCTTTGACTTGGAAAGGTTATAGGTTCTGTCATCTAGACAGGAGAGTTTATCTTTCACTAGTTTTTTATAATGCCTTCCTCCATCTCACATACAGGAGATTCATAGTGGTTGCTAGATCTTTTGTTCCTTTACACTCTGTTTACAAACCTTTATAATAGTCTTGAAATGGCTGTCATGATAGAGTTAATGGCTCATTGTCTATTGAACAAGGATTCACTGTTTTCTGGAAATACTCTGAGTCCTTAATAGTTATAGCTCAGATTAAGAGTCAAACTCATAGCCACAAGCTAATGCTGACAGTAGCTTCACACAGATTGATTTAACCTTTAGTAATCCACCACCTATACCACAAACCTGAGGTACATTGCCTTGAGAATCTCATGTTGAACCTTTGGAGAATCCTGAAGAGACCCTTCAAAGAGAGGAGAATCCTACATCAGATAGAGCTGGTAGACCCCCACTGTACAAGCACCATGTCAGACCTATCACAAATACTCATATAATAGAGCCAGGTGTTCCCTTTGAAGTCCCTTGTCCTATTTGCAACAGTATAATAGAGAGAGGAGAAAACTATCTTCATGGTGAGACAGGTGTTGTCAGAAGGGGATCTAATGATGACTTACTTGACCATCAGCTCATCCTCTTCAAGTCCTTCAGAGTCATCAGATCTGAAGGCAATCCCACAATCTGAAATCCTGTCTCACTGTCTAACACTTCCATTGTCCAAGCTTTTATCAAGCCACTTTGATATTCCCAATGCTATGCAGACCAACTCATTGACAGCTCTGCCCCATATAGACTACACTCCACTGCAAGAACTCTTCCTCCATCTCCTGAGAATGAAAACCACCCATTCTTGAGATCTACAGAAGAGGAAGCATTCACACATAGAGAGGAAGCTGTCATCAACAGCTTTAGAGCCATCCTCACCCTTGTAGCCCCCAGAAGCATCCAGCAGCAGCTCAAAAGAGAACAAGCCACTCTAGTTGACCCCACCATCCTCACCATCCCTCCAATACCCACCATCATCTCAGATGGTGAAGAGATTCAAAATCCTCCTGTTAAAGGAGGAGCCTCACAAAACAACAGAGGGATTGTTCACCTAGTGGCTCTTGGATCCCCCAACCTTGGAGGGTTCAACTCTAGTCCACATGGACAAAGCAACCTATAAGTCACTGCAAGCACTAGCTGCGCTTGGAGGAGCACTGCTTGCAGACATCAGGGCAGAGTTCCTGCAACAGCTCCCCAAACATGAGCTAATGCAGGTCTGATCTTGGGACCTGGACTGCTTTCTGTGAGTATTAGTCAAGTAGCAGATGATGGTCAGCTGTATCATAGCTTGTCAAGAAGACAATGACTTGCTCTATGCTCACTTCCATCAGCCACCACATCTCCTACCTTTTCATCATCAGCCAACAATCAAGAGGGATGTAGAGGTGTAAAATCTTCATCTTGTGAAGGTAGAGTTCAGGTCATCAGTCAAGAGAAGATACAATATTCTTCTCAGATGGTCTACCCTTTCCAGATTCAAGTCTGTGAGTCTGGTGCAAGACATTCTGTATGTGCCTTAACATACTGGTATGAGTCCATAGGTAAAGCCTATAAGAGTGCTGGTTGTGCATTCTCCACCACATCTTATAAAGATGCTATTGACTTTGTGGTGTGAGACCAAGGTTGGGAAATATTTAGAATAGACATTTTTCCTTCATCCTATCCAAATCTTTTATTTATTAAGTCAAAAAACCCTAACTACATGCTAAAGGATCAGGAGTGGTTAAAGACAGACCATGGAGGATGGTACCAAGGAGAGCCCTCAGAAGAGTATGGGAGAAGAGTTGGGATGACAGTAAGAAGCTATAACAAGAGCTTTGATCACCACTATCAGACAAAACTCAAAGAGAGGACACCCAAGATCTACAAAAGGTCTCAAACAATCAAGAAGCTGATACTCCAGCATACAGGTACCATGAAGATGACATCTACTTCACCCTTGCAGTCCAAACTAGAAATAGAGGACATACTGAATACCTTTCCAGAGCTTGGAAAGAGACATGCTGTAGAGCAAGGCAAAGAAAAATGAAAAATTAAAAGATGTACTTAGGATATACAAAAGTACCTTTATCCATCTGATCTCTGGTACTACTACCTTTGTTGGAACTCAGCAAGCCAACAGAGATAAGTGAGAAGTCATTGATAAGAGAGTATATGATATTATTGCCAATACTATTAGTGATGCATTTATTCATCATGTGACTTACAATTACGTCAATGCTGTTGTCAAAGCCTCAGTTGTGAAAGCAATCTGGGAAAAGATATAAGAGCTATTTGCATCTAGAGGTCTTGCTGGACAATTTCACTTGTTCCATCAAGCCAATCAGATTATCATTAATCTGAGGACAGTAAGCAAAAGCATCAATCGTGTCACTTTGCTTTTCAACCAGATGAAAAATGTTGGTCTAGTACTCCCTAACTCCTGTAAGACAATATTCCTGCTGGAATGTCCTCCAGGAGATATATATCAGTTCTGCTCCACTGTGGCTTTAACCACAGAAATTGCTAACTTCATGGTTGATACCATTACAACCAAAATTTTGACAGAAGTCTTGATGCAAGCATCAAGACATAATCTCAAAACCAGAATATCAAATGTGAAAGCAAATATGCCTTCCACATTTCAACAGATGAGCACTGTGAATAGAACAAATGTAATTCACAAGGGACCACCTACTTACAATAAATGGTGTTCTTATAAGGCTAGTGGTTCTTGACCAAAGCAACCCTCTGGAAACATAGGTTTGAGAAGACAAGTCAAATTCCAGATGAGACTCACTTCTTTAAAAGATAAGAAAGAAAGTAGCCAAGCTGGTTTCAAGATGAGACAGCAGAACAAAGGAAAAGGAAAAGCACCTGCTACTAATATGGTAGAAGGAGCCCAATGTTTTGTTTATCAAATCATAGCAGCTGACAAAAGTAATGAATTAAATGAAGCAGAGGAATGACATTGGTCAGAGGACATGTCTCCTTGGCCAGAATCTCCTGAAGAAGTTATCCTCAACCTAGAGGAACCACCAGAAAATATGAACACATGGGAAATTGGACAAAGATTCAGGTATGGATGATATTCATAGCTCTTCCTTTTGAAGAAGCTCCTTTTTCTAACTCCAAGATGGAAGAGAGAGCAGAACCCTCTCAGATACCAATCATTGATTGAGACATCTCACCAAAGCAAGAAGCTTTGAGACCAATCAAGAAGGAGAGAAAGGAAAAGAAGAAGAAAGGAGTGATACAGCTTGGAGGTCTAATTTCTCAAAGAAACCATTTTTCTAACCATACTGAGGCATTTACACCCCTGTCCATTCCTTACACATCCACAAAAGCTTTTCATTCTTCTGTACAAACTACAAATAGTACTCTCTCTACTGATAGGTGAAGTAAGAGAGCTTCTATCTCTCTCTGACTTTCTCCATCAGCACAGAGTAATTCTCATGAAGGCATCATTCCCTTCAGAGAACCTCACATTTCCATTCATATGAGACAAAGACTGGACTATATAGATCCAGATCAAAAGATATACTATAATGAGGAGGACAATGAATACCTTTGCTATTATCTTGGAGAGGAATCTTCAAAGGAACCAAATGAGTTCTCAAAGAATCATTGGATGATTGATAGCAGATGCACTCATCACTTATCACCATTTATTGATGATTTTGTACATTCAGACAATCAAAGCAAAAATACTGTGGTTGCAAATGGAGAATCTTCTCTGTTGTATAGGCCAGGAACCATTCTTGTGATGGTACTGTTGAACCCACAATTGTGACCTTATATGATGTATGGTATACTCCACACATGGTAAACAAGCTTTTGTCTGTCCCTTCATTAACAGACCATGGCTTCTACTGCAAGATAACATCAAAAGGATCTAGCATTTGAGACAAGAGAGGACATGAGGTGATCTAGGCAACTGCCTCATCACCCACTAACAACCTCCATTGGTTTCAGTTGAACATAATTACTCCAATGATAGGATCTGTAACCTTTCTAGCAGAACACAATTCTTATCAAATTTGACATTGGCATTTTGGACATACATCAAAGAATGCTTTACAACATGCTCATATGAATCTTACTGTAGTACCTTCACTCTGAGACACTTCCAAGATCATTCTATGTAAAGGGTGTTCTTTAGGAAAAATACCAGACTGTACCCTTCCACAATCCAAAAAATATGCATTTTAACTTCTTGAACTGGTTCACACTGATTTGGTTGGTCTTATGCCAATTGAACCACATTCTTGTGTAAAATTCATTCTCACTTTCAATGATGATTATTCTGAGTATGCTATTACATCCTTCTTATAGGTCAAGTTGGATACCTTTAGGCATTTTTCAAATATAGTATCTTGGGTTGAGACCTTCATAGGTCATAAATTAGCCACCATCTGTGTGGACCAAGGGAGGGAATTCATGAGTCATGAGTTTCAAATGTTCCTCACTTCCAGAGGTGTAACTTATCAAACCTCAACACCCCACACACCTCAGTAAAATGGAAGAGCTGAGAAATTCAATAGAACCATACTAGAAAAGGCCAAGGCTATATATCATCACACTTGTCTACCAAAATCATTTTGGCAAGATGCTGTGGAAACTTCTATCCACATATATAACAGGCAGCCTATGAGATGTCACAATTGGAAGACTCCTATTGAAATATTTAAATCTGATGGGAAGAAACCAGATGCATCTTACTTCTGAGTCTTCAGTTGTAAAGCCTATGTTTTTATTCCTCCCAAATGAAGGCCTGACAAACTGTCACCCAAATTGGAGGAAATGACATTTATCAGATATGAACCAAACACAAAAAAATGGTTTTTGGTCAAAAATTAAGTATCGTGTTGTTGTGTCAACCCATGCTACCTTTGATGAAAATAGTTTTCCATAGTGTTCCAAAGATCAAAAAGATAGACCTGGCTCTATTCCCATGATGGACAAACAAGATTCTGATAATGATCAAAAACCTGTCAGACCCTAATCACCAGATACACATAAATACTTTCATATCCCACTAGGACCAGATCCAAAGGAAATACCTTATCAGAATCCAAATCCTCCTTATTGTGAAACTATTCCAGCCATATTTCTTTCCAGACAATTCTGAATCATCAGATGATCTACATGACTGACCAGAGTTGAGACATTCCATTACAGAAGAATCTGAGGAGAGAGATCATCAATCTTTTCCAGAAAGACCTCCTTTGGAATATCATTTAACTCCCACCAGACCAGGGATTGAATGAAAAGAACCTGAAAGTCAAAAAACAAATATTCAGAATGTGTATTAGCACAAAATATATCTCACACATGAATCTCCACCTACTCCACCTACTCTATCTACTCCACCTGCTCCACCATCACCAGTATGGCAAGTATCAGCCCCTCTCAGAAGGAACTGTAATCATCTGAGACAAGGAGAGACTGAAATATTAATTGAGTTTAGAAATCATCCTTATCATTATAAGAGAAGAACAAACCACAACTTGAGAATCAGTAGAAGTAAGACAGGAAAGGAGATTGTAATGTCTTCCAAGACCAAAAGTCATCCCAGATAATACTTATGGGGATAGACTTCCAGTCAAAATAGAAAGAGATATCAGAGAAGGACTGGATCCAATTCAGGAGGAGCAGACTCCACAAATGGAAGTTCAGAATGTTCCAGAAGATGATGATGATATGGAAAATCTTTACAGCAGTGTTTGGTATCAAAACCAATTATCAAATGCTATTCAGATCTCAGATTGCATAGTTCCAAAACAGTATTAAGACATAGCAAAACTGTCTCAAGACAAACAAAAAGAGTAGAACAAAGCAATGCAAAATGAGATTGATTCACTAAAAGAACAAAAGGTATAAGAACTGGTTGATCTCCCAAAGGGTCAAAAACCTATGAAAGGTGGATGGGTTTTCATAATTCATCCTGGAAACAGAGTAAAAGCAAGATTTGTTGCAAAAGGCTATACTC